>JAQQAC010006904.1:2378333-2417904 GCA_029783875.1 Phataginus tricuspis | reverse complement strand
CAAAAGTCACTTATGAATATTAATAGGACTGGAAACAATATCGAGATAAATTTTTGACGTGATTGCGATGCTGGGAGGGGCTGGGGGGTGTGTGTGGGGGGGGCTCCTTCCTCTCCTGCTCATGGCTTTCCCTCCAGAGGTGCCTGGAAGCCAGAGGTCTGCATGGCTGTCACAGCTAGACTGAGAGACTGGTGTGATGACCCAAGAAGGGAGCCTTGAGTCTGATTTCAGAGCCCGGACTCGCCTCCCCAGATTCATGCAGGCCAGTCCAATATCAGTTTGTAGGGGAACATGGTGAGGTGTCTAAGAAGGAGCTTGAGTGCCCCCCTCAGAAAGCGCCTCTCCCCTCCCACCGGCAGTTCCAAAACTGTGTTCTGGGGAACCCTAGAGGTCAAGAGGGGGGCCTCAGGTGCCCCATCGGACAATGGGGAGGCCAAGAAGGGGGCTGCAGATTCAAGACTGGAATTCAGATCTCCTGACCCCCACCCCTACTCCAGTCCTAGGCTGAGATACAACCTGGGGACCCTGAGGTGAGTAAAACATAATCGTGCCCTGCTAGGAGTTCACAGCCAGATGGGGAAGGCAGTCAGTCACGTGCACTTCTCATTACAGACCTTGTACAGCTGACTATGGCTGTGTATTTTTTATGCTACTAGTCAATAAAGAAAAGGCACGGGCCACAAGAGGAAAATGGACAACAGCCACGAGCAGACGGCCTGCAGGAACAGAGCAAGCATGAGGGACGCGGCAAAGTGCTCAGGCCGGCTGCACACACCGAAGACAGCGGCTCTCTTGTTTAGTGCCAAATACAAAACAGAGCCCTTCCTCCACCCGTTGGACGATCTTAGGTGAGTGATGAACCCCTCTGAGCTCTAGTTTCCTCATCTGTAACCTGGCGGCAGAATACCTACCTCCTGGGATATGAAATAAAATAATGTACGCACGGTGCGCAGACCACTCTGGCACACAGGAGGCCCCCAGCGTCCCTAATTTCTTCTTTTTCCTCTGTGGGGTGGGGTCCACCCAGCATCTATACACCCCTGTTCTCTGAACACATCTAGACATTCAGTCCCTTTAATGTAGGTGCGCTGACCCTGCCCCTGAGCGTGGGCCTGTGGGCCAGGCCTGGCCAATCAGAGTGTGTTATCATCTGGTCACAGTGATTGGCTCAGAGATGGGTGTGTCCTGAGTGGACCAATCAGAGCTAAAGGTGCTCAATGTTAAGACTGATTGGTACTGTCGGAAGGGTCTTGCGCCTCAGGTCAGCTAAGGTTGCTGAGGGGGTGGCTATACGCCTGTTGCTGCTCCCAGCCATCTTGTCCCCAGGAGACAAGTACCATCTGGGAAAGAAACCTTTATTAAGAAAAGCTGAGCTGGCAGTTGGGTGTAAAAAGATCTCTGAAGCAAGCTTTGAGCCCCTCACTACAGCTATGCCTGAACCTAGAACCATCTCCTAGATTTTTTTTACACACAAACCCAAATATTCCTTCTTTCCTTTAAGCCAGTTGAGTGTCTGTCCTTTGCACCTGAATGAATTTTAGCTCTGTGGGGCTGGAGCCACCGCCCAGTTTGAGCTCGAAATTAACATATCCCTTTCCCTCTTCCTCATTTCTACCACCTACCCAACTCCAGCATCCAACTGCCTTGAAAGGTTCGGGATTTGGGAAGCCTCAGGCTCTGTCTACAAGATCCACTCATTGTCTGTCCCCCAGTTCCAGCCTGGTGTCGGCTCCGTCTGCTTCTCAGCACCAAACTGGAATGCAGATGTGTGGACATTCCCAGGGTCTGGGCAGGGAGGTCCCAAACTGATGACCCACAGCCAAATCCAACCTGCAACACACTTAATTTGCCCAGTCTGTGTTTGAGTTTTTTTTTAATTATTATTCAAATGTTTTTAGGAAAGAAATGCATCTACCAGCCTACCAAAGGCCCACAATCCTGTTTCTTCTGCCCTCTGAAACTCCACACAGTTATATTATGTGTCTGGCCCCCAAAGGCATTTGAGCCTTACAACCCCCGGGTTGAGACCTCCAACGCCTTTCCTGCAGGGCCATGCAAAGGGACAGGTTGATGTGGTCAGTAGTTTCTGGTTGGCAGGGTAACATGGGAGAAGCTGGGGAGAGGCCAGTAATTGTCATTAATATCACTAAGCCCCTGGTGGG
This sequence comes from Phataginus tricuspis, assembly GCA_029783875.1. NCBI lineage: Eukaryota > Metazoa > Chordata > Mammalia > Pholidota > Manidae > Phataginus > Phataginus tricuspis. The sequence goes on along the minus strand of JAQQAC010006904.1, from coordinate 2,415,742 downwards.
ACACCTTACCTCTGTCAACCCTTCTTGCTCTGAACACCCGCGTGCAGATCCAGGGTGTAGGCCTGCGCAGACCCTCTGTCCATCTGCCTGGTGCTGGTCTTTGCATGACTTCCAGGGGTCCTCCCTCCTCAGACTTACCTGTTGTCCCACAGGGGTTGGGCCGCCCCAACTTGCCCTGGGCCCAGGGAGGAACCTCTCTGGGCAGCAGGGCCCTGCAGGCCTTGCTGCTAGTTTGCATTGTATTTGTAGGATAATTACTAATGGCACAGATCATTTTTATTAGCTGAGCTGTCTGCATTAAAATGATAGATTTTTTTTTATTAAAAACATCTGAGCAAACTGCCAGCACGGTAGGAGAAAGATAATTTTCCGTTTAGTTTAAGAGCAGATGGTTACTGAAATGTTCAGTGTAAATAAATTGAGACTCAGCTTAAGCGTTGGGTAAACATATTGGAAATTTCCCACCTGCTTCAAGCCTCCTGCCCTCTCTGGCTCTCCCCTCCCCTCCTTCAGGCCTGAACCTAGCCCCACCTTACCAGTGAAGGGACTTCTCTCCAAAGCCCTACAGAAAATCCAAGCTTCAAGGTGTAGTAAACTAAAAGATGAGCAGTGATCTACTAGGATCCACCCCAGAACTCGGGGTACTGCTGATGTGGTTACAGAGGCTGGAGCCTAGGAGGCCAAGAGGCAGGGTGGAGGGAGGTGAAGAGTATGTCCTACTACAGAGCAATGATCTGGGTGGGACTCACCATGCCTGGGTGCAGGCCTTGGGAAAGTCCCCACCCCACTCCAGGCCTCTGCCTTCCATCTGAAGACTGGGGGCCTTGGATCAGCCACAGCTCCCAAAATGGGTTAAAGAGGGGGAAAGTTTCTATTTTTAAAAAAGTTTTCCCAAACAAAGTGATTGGGAAACATTGAGTTAAAGAGGTTTCTTTATTATCAGATTTCTCAGAACATTTACTGTGTTAATATGGGTTGTACTTTCTCCAAAAGGGGCAATAATAAACAGTATGTCCCAAAATTAATGTCCATGGGACCCTTTTTCCCAAGGAGCATTGGACAGTTTGGGAAATGCTGGACATAAGGTTTTCCAGAAGCTCATTCAGCTCCCGAGTTCTCTGCTCTGCTCTGCGAACCGATGTCATCTGCAGGCAGTCCTCTACTCATTGAGTCATTCCACAAGCATTCACAGCTTGCTAACCATGCCTGGAGTGCAGATGCTGGGGCGTCCCCCACCTGCCCTAGAGAAGGTCCCACTCATATCTACTATTCCCACATCACACTGCCTGAATGCATTTTCCAGTTGTGGGAGCAGATCCTCCCCACCCATGGGCAGGCCAGGATTAACACCCGAGGAATAGCCCTCAACCAGCAAGGCATGAAGGCTGATGAATAAACATCCCGGCTTCTTTGCCCTTTCAGGCAAAAACTTCACATATTCTCAAAGGCACCCCCGTAGGACTGCGGTCCAGCCGCAGTGACCCCCTGATTAGCAGATTTTTCTCCCTTCCCCACCCCCTCACAGTACATTCTGGGATCACCTCCCAAATAAAATATTTGCCCCAATGTCCTCATCTCAGGCTCCGCTTTTGGGGAAACCCAAACTAAGACAGCCCCTACCCTCATAGACCTTACACTTGGTGGCAGAGGCAGCAAGAAATGAACGTTCAAGTAAACAAATACATGATCACAGGAAAGTAGGGGTACCCCCGGGTCCTGAGACACTACCTTGGAGTCCCTGGTTTTCCACATTCCCTGCAAAAACTATAATCTTGCTCCCACCATAGCCTCCAAACACATGCATTTTTCAAATTTGGCCCCAGGAGGCTCAGACGGAAACAACCTGCCTAAGGTCACACAGTAACTTGGCAGCTAAGCCAGATGACAGCCAGAACTTGCTCCAGGGTGGCATCTCCTTGGCCTTGACTGATCTATCTGTCCATCATGAACAAATTGCTGTTGCCATGGGGAGGGAAGATGCCAATTGTCTGAAGTCTATCGGAGCCCACCCTTGAAGCCGGGAGTCAGTGAGTCCCCCCAAATCACATGGATCAGAACATTAGGGTACTATTGGTTATAAAGGGTAAGAAGGCACTAAGGAGAGACAACAGGACCAGGACTACAGTCCAGGAAGGCCCTGTTAATTCTACTGGACCACTGTCCCTGCATCTCCATGGCTGCGTCTGTAATGTAGAGACGACATATTTCTCTTCTGGAAGCAGACCATCTCTCAGGGCCTCTGCCACCCTGAGGTCAGCAGGGGGCAGTGGAAAGCCAGGGGACCAGGTTCTGCCACTCATAAGCTGTGTGCCTTTGGGAAAGTCACTTCGCCTCTCTGGACCTCGGTTTGCCCAATCTGAGGAAGTTAGACTAGGTCAGGGATGGCAAAGAGGTTTGCTCACCTGTCAGCCCTGGTCTATTGGCAGAGACTGCCTGGAGAGATGGCAGAAAAGGACTGCAAGGCTATAGCTGAGCTCAGTAGGAAGGTGACGTGGCTATGCCTTCCCCCAGATCAAGGCATGCAGTCCAGATGCAAGACTGTGTAGAGCTCCTTGTGCTCCAAGAGTCAGCAGCACTGTGTCTGGGGATCCATGGAATTCCAGGACCTCCCTGAGGACCTCCTTCTACCCTCATGTTTGTCTCCCCACTCTGCCCGACCCAGAGCTTAGAGGATAGTGAGTTCTGGAATGGAGGAGACTTGGACAGTCACCTGAACGATCTCCCAAAGCTGCACCAAGAAGCAGGGGAGAGTCCGGAAGGGAGAGGGTTACTCACAGGTTTACCTTACTCTGTACGGTAAGTGTGTGTTCCTGAGAAAATTGCACTAAATCGAATTTTTATAAATGGAATCCTATTTCAGCAATGATTTACAACGCAATCTCCAAGACACTTTATCTTCATTTTGAAGTAATGTTCCTTAATGTTTTAGTTTTAGAACTTCCCTTCCTTTTATAAGCACTGAGGATGTTCCAGTTAGATGGGGCCACAGAAACCACCAAGTCTTACAGTTTCAATTTCTGGGAAATTGAGGCCCAGAGAGGAAAGAAGGGCATTCTTCCTCAAGGTCTCACACACCATTTTAATGCTTTATGTGCATCACGTTGCCCTAATTTCCAACAATACCGTGAAACGAGTTTGGTATCATCCTGACCTTATAGATGAAGAAACTGAGGTTCAGGCAGATGAAATAGCTGGCACAAGGACACCCAGCTGGTAAGTACCTGCTTCAAGTCCTCCAAGGAGTTCCACTGCCCATCCCATGATGACTTATGAGGAGCTGCATGACTGAGCCCCTCACTCACACCCCTCCTACCTCACTGGTCACCTTTCTAGTCCTCAAACCACACCACAGGGCCTTTGCACTTGCTGTTCCTTCTGCCTAGAATGCTGGTACGAGTCTCTTCTTCATTCAGGTATCACAACTTAAAGCTTATACCTCCAAGGGGACCAATTACCCACACACCTTCTATTCCTTTACTTTCTTTATAACACTTAATCACTGTATGAAATTATTTATTTAGTTTATTCATGTATTTAGAATAGAAGTTCTGTGAAGACAGGGACATATCTGTTGTTTCTCACTGTATGTTCAATTGCTTTAAGTAAATGCTCAGTAAGTACTTGTGGAATAAGTAAATGCAATGGCAGAACTGGGATTTAAATCCAGGTCTATACAACTCTGAAGCCCAGAGATCTCACCATTGCACCAGAAATGTCCTTCTTCTCACATTTTAAAAACTGTTGTTATTGGCAAAGAATTCCTCAATTCCCTTTGAAATTGTCTTTGAAATCTGGTATTTGGAGTTTTGTTTCTTAAAACATATCTGGGCTGTCACAGATGAGAAATTCGTTCAAATCTTCTTTTAAAATCCAGGTCCAAAGATACCTGTTGGTCTTGAAGACCAAGGAGACTGCACATCCCTTGTTAGGACCTCAGAGAGAGCAATGGACCTATTCCCAAAACTTTGCCTGTGACCAGCTACTCACAAGCCTCACCCATACTGCCAGGAATTGGCTATATCATAAGTCACAAGTCTGGGTTCCCAATAGCTATGGAAGAACCCCTTTATAGAGTCAATAATAAAGTCAACAATACTTTGTTATATGCCCAGAGGGTAATTGTTGGCATAAATAATTATCAAGTAACACAGGGCAGGAGGCCTGGTAAAGAGACAGGGACTGTGCCATTGGGAAGGGGTCCGCAGTGTCTGGGGCTCACTCAGAACAGCAAGAACTGTGGCAACCACACAAAGCCAGGCCCTGTGCTGGGAGCTTTACCCTGATGGTGACCCTATAAGGTAGGCAACTCATTGAGGAAACTGAGGCTCAAAAAGGCTAAGTGACATGGTCCACATCATCCAGCTGGGAAGTAGCAAAGTTGAGAACCAAATCTTTATCATTACAAAATGTCCCTCTTTATCTCCGGTAACATTCTTTGTTCTGGACAAATATTTACTTTGATATTAATATAACCATTCAACATTCTTATAATTAGTTTTTGCATGGTATATCTTTTTCCATACTCTTATCCTAGCTGTATTTTTATACTTAAAATGAATTTTTGTAGATAGCATGTAATTTGGTCTTGCTTTTTTATCCAGTCTGACAATTTCTGTCTTTTCAATGAAATGTTTAAACCACTTACATTTAACTGTAATCATCAATATGTTTTGTTTAAATTTGCCACCTTGATTTTTTTCTATTTATCTCATCTGTTCTTTGTCTTTTTATCCTCTTTTGCTGCCTTCCTTTAGATTAGTTAAGTATTTTTTTAAGTATTCCGTTCTATCTCCATTAGCTTACTAGGTATACCTCTTTGTTTTATTTTTAGTTGTTCTAATGTTTCAAATACACAGCTTTAGTTTTTAAAGAAATTTTAAGATGAGAAGAAAAACATGTATTTGCCCATCTTTTTACCACTTCTGACATTCTTTGTTCCTTCATGTAGATCTAATTTTTCATCTAGTATAATTTTTGTTCTACTTGAAGAAGTTCCTATAGCATTTATTATTGTTTAAGTCTTCCAGGGACAAATTCTCTCAGCCTTTTTATGTCTGAATAAGATTTTATCTTGCCTTCATTGTTGAGGAATATTTTCAATAGCTAGAGAATTCTTCGTTTCCACTGTCTCCTGACCTGCATACACTCTGACAAGAAGTCTGTGATCATTTTATCATGCTCCTCTGGTTTTGCTCTCTGACTGCTTTTAAGATTTTCTCCTTATCACTGGTTTTTAGACATTTCTATGATATACCTGCATGTGTGTGTGTATGTGTGTATGTGTGTCTTTTTTAGGTTTCATTGTACCACTTAGATGTGTGGATATGTAGTTCTCATCACATTTGGAAAGTTTTGGACCATTATGTCTCCAAATGTTCTTTTTTGCTCCTCCCTGTCCTCTGGGATTTAAATGATATGTGGGGGTTCACAGCGACCCCCATCTTAACCCTCCACCAATACTTCCTGCCCTTGGAGGTGTGGTGCTGTTGGCAGGTAGAATGGTGGGCGTCCACAGAGCCTCCACGGGGACCCACCACACACAGTAGCACCTACCTTTGCAGCCTGACAAGAAATGGATCTATCGGCAGAAATGCGGGCAGGAAGGCTAATCTGTGACCCCAGCCAAAAATTCATCCTTACAGTCAAATTTCAAGGCTCAGGACACAGATCTGAAATGGAGGTTTTCATGTAGAGCTTTACAAAACAACCCCTTATTTCCCCCTTGTAAAAAGAAGGCACCATTTCTGGTGTGCTAACCATGTGCCAGACTCTGTGCTAGGCACGGAAAACTACTTAACATGTTTAACTCTAACGAGAATCCTGACACAGATATTATGAATTACGTGTAAGAGATGAGGAAACGGGGACTCATAAGTGTGAAGGAAGTCTCCTAAGGTCACACAGCAGGTAAACAGTGGAGCTGGAACTCAGACCTGAATCTGTCTGACTCCAGAGTGCATGCTGTCTATTACATGGCTCTTGGAAAGATGGATGGATGACCTGATCTATGCTGGTCCCTTCCCTGACCTAGGGATGACTGAAGAGTGGAAAAATAGAAGCAGCCCCTGGTAGCAAGGGAAAGGACTATTTTGTTAGCCTTTTTTCTGATCCTAAAAGTAAACATGTTTATTTTAAATGATTGGGAAAGTGTAGAATAATACAAAGAAGAAAATGAAGGTCATCCCAAACCCCCTCTGTGGGGTGCTGTTAGGAGTGCAGAGCTGGACCTATGCCCCCAAACACCTCCTCACCAACCTGCCGCGAAGACTGCGGTTTTCCTAGCGATCATTCCTCCAATCGACCACAAAGCCATTTGGACCTCTTAAAATACAAATGCCTCACACTCTTGTCTGAGAATAGCTCACTGGGACCTGTGATGAGGGCCTGGCCCTCTGAGGGCAAACCCTGCTTCAGACCCACAAGGAACCAGGGAGGTTCAGAGTGGGGCCTGGGGAGACAGACGAGGGGCGAGAAGCAAGGCCCTTCCTTGGCATGTAGGGGACCCCGCAGTCTAGGATTTTGTTTTGTTTTTATTCTGAAGCCTGGTGAGCCTCCCCTCAAGCCCCTGGGGCGCCAGGCCGCCCACATCAACACCTCCTCCAGGAGAGCGGGCCCAGGGCAGGTAAGGGCTTCTGTCGTTCTTTCACCTCTCATTCCACAACTAATGTGAAGCTCCGGGTGAGCCATGAGCTGAGGGTTCAGCACCACCAGAGGAAGAAGACAGCAAGTTAAGGGGCAATTCTAACCTAGGAGGAGGCGTGCCCTTTGCAAAGAGGGGCCCCTAATCCTGCCGTAAGCTCCCCAGGGGATAACATTGCCTAGGCTAAGAAAAGGAGAGTGAGTGGAAGGCAGCCAGGTAAACAGAGGTGTCCCAGAAGACAGCCGTAGCACAGGCCAAGGCCCAAGGGTAAGAGAGAGAACATGCCCCTCCAGAAACGTGAAAGCCTCCCCGTGTGTTCAGGGTCCAGAGGATGAGGTGGGACATGGCAGAAAGGAAGATGAGGGGGTAGAAAAGAACCGGTGCTAAAAGACTGTAAGCAGTGATAAAAGGTTGGCCATTATCCTGTGGGCACTAGGGAGTCACTGAGGTTTTAATAGAGGAGAGACCTGGTCAAATCTGAATTTTAGTAAATTCATTCTGCTCTCACGTTCCTTCTCTGGCAGCGAGTTGGGCATGAGGGCTGTTCAGGGGAGCTTTGGGGAAATCCTGAGTCAGAGCTGCTGCAGGGGACAGAGGGGAGTCACTGTGGGGTCTGGGAGGGAGCAGGGATACGGGACGAAGGACGGGTCACAGCCAGTCTCCCGGTGAGCGATCCCACGAAGGGCGAGAGAAGACAGCGGGAAGAGCCAGGGTGAGTCTCCAGCAGCTCTGAGGGCAGAGGTCCCAGCTTTGAGGGCAGGGTCATCCCTGAGCTCCCTGCCGCCTGCCCTCCCACACTGAGAAGCCTAACAGCACAGCAAATGGGAGGGCAGCGCTGCCTTGGAAACCCAGGCTTCCCAGCTCTGGGGCAGCCCTCCCTGCTCAGCCAGCGCAGTGTCGCCTTGGTAACCATCAGAGGTGCTGAGATTCTCGCTGAGGCTGCAGATTGGCATGAATCCTTTCTGAGCCAGGCGTGGGAGAATGGGTGTGCATTCTGGTATTCCCCATGGATAGAGAGTGCCTGGCCCCTCTCACATCTCAGGATAAAAGCCGAGGGGCCACAGAATTGTTACAAGTGTGATAGGATAGGGGTTCAGGCATGGAGAACAGCTCTGTTGAGTCAACAGCCCTGCTGCCTCTCTAGGCCACAGGCTGACCCCCTAACCACGGCCATCTGCAAAGAGGGGCAGGATTCATGTGACCCTTCTCACATGCCTGAAACACAAGCATCTTGACAGCCCTCCTTCTGTGGACAGTCTGAAGGCGATAATGAAACACCTATGATCTGTGCTGAGGCTTCACCCACACAGTCTCACTGAGCATTCACTGCGGGGCCAGCAAGTACACACCTCTTAATCCCCATTGTACAGATGTCGAAATTGAGGCTTTGAGAAGGTAAGTCTTTGCCCCAGGTCATACAGCAAGCATCTGGTGTGTCCAAGGAGGGCCCCACTCAGTGTAAGCATCCTCTTTAAGAGTCCCTGATGGATGATTATTCAACAGCTACCTAACGACACTTCTTCTGACGGGGAGCTCATTACCTAAGAGAGCAGCCCTCTGTGTTGTGGGGGAGCGGAGAGACTGGAAGTCCTTCTTGAAGTAAACAGAAGTAGCATCCCTGAGCATGCCTCCCCTGGACCCAGGTGTACACCCGGGACTTCATCTGCCACGCCGCAGCTCCCCAGGCAGGCCCTTCAGCCCCCACTCCCCTGGAACGGCACTCAGCAGCTCTAGAAGTTCGTCCATAGAGAGCTGTCAGATGACTGATGGATGGATTGGTGTTTGGGCTCGTTCTTCAGTCAGATGCAGGGCTTAGTCTGTGATCAGGGTCAAGGATCAGTCGAAAGCAGGGCCCAGGGGCAGTGTACCTAGCCAAGGTCAAGGTTACCATATGTACCTGGGTCAGAGATCTGTGAACAGACTTTCTGCATGTAGATTCCAGGCCCTTCCAGGGGTCATGCTGAAAGCTTGGCCTCATTAGCACACCACTCTTACTAACCAGCTGGGCCCATCTGGTTTCTTACTAATCCAAAAGTGGTATGGAGGGAACAGCCTTGTGGGGAGTGAGCAGCCTTGGATAAAGCGGACTGCCTAGCATGTCATCACCTCCTCTTCCCTGTAGCCAGGAAAGCTTCCTGCCCTGCTCTCAGCCGGGACCTTTAGAACCCTTCCCCCACAGCCAGACCACAAAGCTTTGGCTAGTGACCAAGCCATGCTTCCTGGGGGGACGGAGGGGAAGCAGGTGGGAGGACGAGTGGGAGCAAAAGAAGGCTCTGTGCGGGAGAAGAGGAAGTGGATGTCGTGAGGTCACCCAAGGTCCAGCTGTACCCAGCTGTCATACCTGCCTCTTCCTTTCAGCAGGACCCATGTTTGATTCATGCCTGTATCCTTTATAATGCGCAATCTTTGTACATTTAGCACACTTAGGGTGCATGTGTTTTCATCGGATAGAAAGGACATGTGGATGGATAATGGATAGTAGGATATATGAATGAAAGGATCGCATCAGAGTCATGGGTTGAGTTTCACAGGAAGCAAACCCTGAGGCAGAGTTTAGTGTGCAGGATGTTTATTAAGGGTGTCCTTGGGATCCATACCTGTGGAAGGGAGGTGAAGGAAGCTGGATTGGGCAGAAGGGAAGTCAGGCTGCAAAGAAGACCCAACAAGAACCTTGGTCAACACCACGGGGAGCTCTGAAGTAAGAATGACCTTCAGAGTTGTCCTGATGGGCCAAGATGGTCAAGCCTTTATACACACACGTCCATCACTCTTTGGAAGGGGCATGGCCTTAGGTGAGGCAGCTGTCTAGAGCTGAGATAATCCTTGAAGGAACTGAACTCTAAAGACTCTTTGACACCAGCACTACTAGAAGTTGGAACAGAAAGTCCTTCATTGCAAGGGGATCTGGGCAGCACATCACAGTGTCCACCACAGTTGGACATGATAGACAATGGATAAATTCATAGTTGGCTAGGATAAATTCATAGATGGTTGGATGGATAGAGGATGGATTCATAGATGACATGTGACTAGATGATTGGATGATGGATGCACAGATGCATGGATGATGTATGGACGAATTCATAGATACATGAATTTGTGGATGATGAATGGTTGGGTTGATAATTGGCAATGGACTTGTGGATGCATAAATAGATGATGTTTTCTCAACATTTCATGTCATTAAGTAACTCTACCCTCCTTCTAACCTGCTTCTTCCTTTTCCCTCAGGCAGATTCAAGGAGGGAGCCCAAATAATGATCTTACAAGTGAAATGATCTACAGCGTGAAGGAGAACTCTTCAGCATCACCACACATGGGGGGGCTCTTGGGGATTGTTACCTGGGTCTATAGCCAATGCCTGTAACACACTAAGACAGAGGCGATCACTGGCCCACGACAAGCGTGAGGGTGTTGAGATCAGCCAGTGAGCAGTCAATAGCAACATGAACAGCTCAGATCTGCTGCGGATGGCAAGAGTCCCTGCACTGCCAAGAGGAAGGGAAAGTCTAACTCAGGGGTGGGGGTAGGATCTTCCTCCTTCCACCGAAAGCCAAGCCCAAGTGTTCCCCCTGTCTATGAACCCTTTCATCTGGAGGAACAGGACCAGCTTCTGGCAATGGCAACACAGAGCCCTTCTTTGTACTGTGGGTTTTTGCAATTAATCCCCACCCACTATCTTGATACCTTCAGGGTAGGTTGAAGTCTCAGAACAGCAATTAGGGGCCACAAAGCTCAGAGGCCTCCATCAAGGGTCCGTGACAAGACGTTGACCAAGGGAGCTTGTCGTTCCATGTGTTTCAGGGAGAGCAGGGCAGAACCATGGGTAATTTGGAGTAAGGGAGAGGCTCATGTCTGGATATGGGGAGCCCCAAGGATGGCTGTCTTCCCCTCTTTCCCTGGGCCATGCTCCCCTTAGCTTAAGATTCTTTTCTCCCCCTGTTGGATACCCTTCCAAAGCTTAGGAGTCCTCTCTTACAGGGCTGTGGGTCTGGGTCTTCTCTGGTCTCAGGAGGAGCCTTGAAATAATGGGATATGAGGATCAGAGGGAAACATAGAAGTCATCTTATCTAATTCCCCACACACGGTATGAAGCCTCTGCACAACCTCCCAACCTCAGCTCACATACCCTCATGGTGACTAGACTACCCCATGACTTACCTGGGCAAGATTCCCATGCTAGATTGCTTTAATTAACAATCCTTCCCATTCCCCTACCTTCCTATCTCCCATCTCTGGGGCTTATGGACAGAAAGAACAAGCTAGATCCCTTATAAAAACAACAGCAGTTCTAGAATCCTCAGAACCTTCTTCTTCAAGCCACACGCCTCGCACACCTCATTTCTGAAGACAGTGTTTCCCTGTCTCCTGGCCATCTTGGGCCCCATCCTTTGACTATGTTCCAGTTAATCTCCATTTTGGAACCCGGTAGGATTCAGTAGTCCCATAGAGGCAGACCAAACTGGAGTCAAACTGAAATTCCTCCTCCACATTCTTCTGATGATCTGGGCTCAGACCACAGCAGCAGTTTTGGCAGCCACAACATATTACCGATTCATTATGACCCTACTAACAGCCAAAAACATAAGTCATTTTTATATTTGCTACTGATGATCTATCTATTCTCCTATTTAGTACAGCTGTGGGTGCCTCCCTGGAGATGCAGTCACAGGACCTCTCATTATTTCTGCTCAGTTTCATCTTTTTAGGTTGGTCCATCACTCAATCACATAAAGATTTTTTTTACGTCCTGGTTCTGCCATGAGAAGAATTTATCATGCTCCCAGAACTCTGTCTTCTGCCAATTCAATGGGACTGCCATGTGCTTTTAGGGCTCTAGAGGAGGGGTATTATCTCCCCGTTTGTCTACTGACCACCTGTTTTGGCAATCTCCAAAATAGCTCCCAATGATTATCGCCTCTTACTATCCACACCCTTGTATAGTCCCCTAATACTGTACCAGGATTGGTCTGTGTGACCAATAGAATATAGCAGAAGTGACAATATTTCACTTCCAAGATTCCATCTGGGGCTCTCTCTCTCTCATCATTCTAGGGAAGGAAGCCATGTCCTGAGCAGCCCCATGGAAAGGCCCACATGGCAAAAAAAACAAAGCCTCTGCCAATAGTCAAGGGCATGAGTATCAAAGTGGACCTCCAGCACAATTAAGCCTCCGATGATGGCAGTTTCAACTCATATCTTGATTTTAACTTCTTTTTTTTTTGCTATTATTAATATACAATTACATGAGCAACATTATGGTTACTAGACTCCCCCTATTATCAAGTCCCCACCACATACCCCATTGCAGTCACTGTCCATCAGCGTAGTAAGATGCTATAGAATCACTACTTGTCTTCTCTGTGTTATACTGCCTTCCCCGTGCCCCCCACCCCACCCCCACCCCCGTTACATCGTGGGCTAATCGTAATGCCCCTTTTTCCCCTTTATCCCTCCCTTCCCACCCATCTTCCCCAGTCCCTTTCCCTTTGGTAACTGTTAGTCCATTCTTGGGTTCTGTGAGTCTGCTGCTGTTTTGTTCCTTCAGTTTCTTCTTTGTTTTATACACCACAGATGAGTGAAATCATTTGATACTTGTCTTTCTCGGCCTGGCTTATTTCACTGAGCATAATACCCTCTAGCTCCATCCACGTTGTTGCAAATGGTAGGATTTGTTTTCTTCTTATGGCTGAATAATATTCCATTGTGTATATATACCACATCTTCTTTATCAATTCATCTACTGATGGACACTTAGGTTGCTTCCATTTCTTGGCTGTTGTAAATAGTGCTGCAATAAACATAGGGGTGCATCTGTCTTTTTGAAACTGGGCTGCTGCATTCTTAGGGTAAATTCCTAGGAGTGTAATTCCTGGGTCAAAGGGTATTTCTATTTTGAGATTTTTGAGGAACCTCCATACTGCTTTCCACAATGGTTGAACTAATTTACATTTCCACCAGCAGTGTAGGAGGGTTCCCCTTTCTCCACATCCTCATCAATGTTTGTTATTGTTTGTCTTTTGGATGGTGGCCATCCTAACTGGTGTGAGGTGATACCTCATTGTGGTTTTAATCTGCATTTCTCTGATGACTAGCGATGTGGAGCATCTTTTCATGTGCCTGTCTGTTGGCCATCTGAATTTCTTCTTTGGAGAACTGTCTGTTCTGATCCTCTGCCCATTTTTTAATGGCTTATTTGCTTTTTGTTTGTTGAGGTGCATGAGTTCTTTATATAATTTGGATGTCAACCCCTTATTGGATATATCATTTATGAATATATTCTCCCATACTGTAGGATGTCTTTTTGTTCTACTGATGGTATCCTTTGCTGTACACAAGCTTTTTAGTTTGATATAGTCCCACTTGTTCATTTTTGCTTTTGTTTCCCTTGCCCAGGGAGATATGTTCATGAAGAAGTTGCTCATGTTTATGTCCAAGAGATTTTTGCCTATATTTCTTTCTAAGAGTTTTATGGTTTCATGACTTACATTCAGGTCTTTAATCCATTTTGAGCTTACTTTTATGTATGGGGTTAGACAGTAATCCTGTTTCATTCTCTTACGTGTAATTGTCCAGTTTTGCCAACACCAGCTGTTGAAGAGGCTGTCATTTCCCCATGTATATCCATGCCTCCTTTATTGTATATTAATTGACCACATATGCTTGGGTTTCTATCTGGGCTTTCTATTCTGTTTCAGTGGTCTTTGGGTCTGTTCTTGTGCCAGTACCAAATTTTCTTGATTACTGTGGCTTTGTAGTAGAGCTTGAAGTCAGGGAGCATAATTCCCCCAACTTTATTCTTCCTTCTCAGGATTGCTTTGGCTATTTGGGGTCTTTTGTGGTTCCATATGAATTTTAGAACTATTTGCTCTAGTTCATTGAAGAATGCTCTTGGTAATTTGATAGGGATTGTATTGAATCTGTAGATTGCTTTAGGCAGGATGGCCATTTTGACAACATTAATTCTTCCTAGCCAAGAGCATGGGATGAATTTCCATTTATTAGTGTCCTCTTTAATTTCTCTTAAGAGTATCTTGTAGTTTTCAGGGTATAGGTCTTTCACTTCCTTCAGTAGGTTTATTCCTAGGTATTTTACTCTTTTTGATGCGATTGTGAATGGAATTGTTTTCCTGATTTCTCTTTCTGCTAGTTCATTGTTAGTGTATAGGAATGCCACAGATTTCTGTGTATTAATTTTGTATCCCGCAACTTTGCTGAATTCAGATATTAGATCTAGTAGTTTTGGAGTGGATCCTTTAGGGTTTTTTATGTACAATATCATGTCATCTGCAAACAGGGACAGTTTGACTTCTTCCTTGCCTATCTGGATGCTTTTTTTTTCTTTGTGATGCCTGATTGCCATGGCTAGGACCTCCAGAACTATGTTGAATAAAAGTGGGGAGAGTTGGCATCCTTGTCTTGCTCCCAATCTTAAAGGAAAAGCTTTCATCTTCTCGCTGTTAAGTATGATGTTGGCTGTGGGTTTGTCATATATGGCCTTTATTATGTTGAGGTACTTGCCCTCTATACCCATTTTGTTGAGAGTTTTTATCATGAATGGATGTTGAATTTTGTCAAATGCTTTTTCAGCATGTATGGAGAGGATCATGTGGTTTTTGTCCTTCTTTTTGTTGATGTGGTGGATGATGTTGATGGATTTTTGAATGTTGTACCATCCTTGCATCGCTGGGATGAATCCCACTTGATCATGATGGATGATCTTTTTTATGTATTTTTATAATGTTACTCAGTCACATGGGATTAACTCTTTTCTCTCCCATTTCAATCCATGCCATCTGAGCAGTTAGTCAGCCTAGGGGTTCCCTTCCTGTCTGCCCCCACCCTAATGCTACTCTGGGAAGAGGTAAGGCCCTCTAGCTCGGTCCTTGGGCTCTCCCTTCCTCTCTCTTGTGTTTCAGAAACAAGAGGTTATAACTCTCTGTTGCATCAGAGGGGACTTAGTCTCTAGAACTATCTTAGAACTAGAATACCTTTTCTCTGTAGTTTCAGGTGACTGCCTAGTTTGGGGCTTAGAAGGGAAATCTCCTTCCCCACCCAATATAAGCATCACACTTATTCCATATTGTTCAGCCCAGGTTATCAGAGAGTCCTTCGCTGGGAGTTCAGACATCAACACAGCAAATAATAAAGTGGTAATTTGATTTCCACTTGCTCTCCTTCCTTGGGACCCTCATGGGAGGACTGGCTGTGATGTAAGGCAGAATTCTGTCCATACCCACATCTTTAAACTGGAGCTTCCAAGATAGTGAGCTGTGAATGGGTTTTGGGTCCCAGCTATTGATTCCCGCAGTCCTTGGAACAGCCAAGTAGAGCTGCCTGGGGCAACCATATGCCAAGCTTAGGCTGTGAACAGTCTCTTAGGATCTCCCCAGTAGACTATACAAATATTGCCAATTTCCATGAGTGTCATGATGTGGAAAAAAAGTCTCAACAAATATCTTTGAATGACCCCTATAGTTTCTTTGTCTACATTCAAGTCATTGATTAAAATGCTAAACAGTGCAAGGTCAAGGGCAAAAACCCAACCACCGGAAACCTCCCTGTAGGTAGACACCGAGCCATTTGCTAATGCTGTGTGAGTTCATCTAAATACTACTCCACCCCGATATCTTTCCATCTATTCCTTATATCTCCACCAGGTCTACATGGATATCACGACTATCTTGTTAATACTTTGACGGCTTTGTTATCCCAAATGAGTTAGTGGATCAAGTTAATCATCATCAATGTCCATTACGAAGCTTCCTGGATCATTGCACCCCCTGATGATTACATATTCAGCTCCGAGCCCCCTTCCCTCTCTGTTCTGAGATGCTAGGAAACACGCTCCTCCTTTGCAAGTTGACTTTATGTTCAGCTCTGCCCATGAGGGCTCCAGGGTGATACCAGAAGGCCGAAGAAGGACTTGCCACTTCTTGCTGGCTTGCTAGATCCTGCCACCATCGCTCCAGCACTGACCCCTCAGAGGCCCTGGCAGCAGCAGCTGGGTGGCAGCCACGGGGAGTCTGAGCTCTGCAGTTCTAGATGCTGTCATCCCCGCCTCTTCCCCCCCTGCCCATCCTTAGGGGTAGTGATTGCATCCTGTAATTATGACCTCTGCTGAAATGCCCAGTGTAGTTTCTGTTTCCCCTACCGGATCCCCAAATGGAACAGGACTTTGCCAAAAAACAAAGAAAAAAAAAAGAAATTGAATCTGAATCTGATCAAATCTCTGGATCTAACCACCGATTAAGCCACTAAATTTTGTGGTAAGCAACAGACAAGTAAGTCAGATATGACAATAATATTGTGGTTATAGTTGTTCTAAGGCACAGTAAAATATTTATGTAGTGTCTAAGATTTGCTCAAATTAATGGGAGGTGGAGGGAGAGAGTGATTGACAGTGAAACAAAATGGGCCACAAGTTAAGAATTATTGAAGCTGGGGGATGGGTACATTTGGTTCATTATGCTATTCTTTCTATTTTGGTTTTTTTTTTTTTTTTTAATTAAAGTTTAAAAAAACTTGCTCAAGTCCTGTAGAGCTGCCAAGGGAGAAATCATGTTATCTTATAAGACTTCTTTTCAGTGAACCCATTTTGGGTCCCAGAGATGTTCACTACAAGTACATATGTAATAATCCATCTTCATATCTTGCATGAAGAAAAGTGTGTGCTGGTCTATAGTTTCAGAATCCACATTCTTCCCCCTTTTGAGAAAAGGAATGGTGAATACCCTCACCTATCTGCAGGAACACTTTCTACCCTGTGATTTCTCAAGAACAGGGACGGGGGCTCAGCGATGTCCTCTGTGAGTGTTCTAGGACCATGAGTTCTCTGTTCAGCTGAGAACATGGAACCAGAGCGGTCAGATGAATGCAGGTAACTTTTTCACCCATCTCATGCTTCCCTTCCATGTTTGTATTTGTCAAAGAGAGGGGAGAGGATCAAAACATAAGATGAAGAACTCTGTCCCATCCCTAAGAGACATTATGCCTCTTCCCCAGGCTCTGTTGGATGACCATATCGGGAAAATGGGAACCAAAAGAAAGAGAAAGGCAATATGGAAAATGGATAGTGTAAAATTCAAGGCAAAGTGCATTAAATAGGGCAAAGCCATTTGATATTGATAAAACTTATGATCAATAGTGAAATCATAGTCCAGTCCATGAACTTTAAGGGACTGGAGAACATAGCATTGGAATATATTAAGCATAAACTCTTAAAAGTGTGGCTAGAAATGGACAGAAACACAATTCTTGTGGAAGACGTTAGCATATCCAACTCTTGTAAGCTCAAGAAGGCAAACTTAATAAGGCAAGAAGAACATGAAACTATCACTGATTGATGAATTAATAGACATTGAACTTATATTCTGCAACAGAAACTGTACCTTTTTGTCAAGTGTCTGTAATATTTACAAAATTGATCATATACCAAGTCAAAGATCAAACTCCAGTAAATTCCAAATAACAGGAAGCATACAAGTTACCTTCTCTGGCCAAGTGCCCTAAAACTAGAAACAAATAACAGAAGTTTAAATTTTTAAGTCACCATTTGGAAATTTTCTTCAACACACCCATTTTCACCCAAGTAGTGGATCTTTAAATTCCTGATTTTCTTTTTGCTTGTTTTACAAAAAGCCCATCTGTTATCCTTAATGTTTAGAAAGGCTAGCTCACTTGGCCTTCTGTTTCCTGCAACTATCTACTTATATCTACCAAAGAGGGCATTTGCTTTTTGGACCACCAAGTATCCATTTTATCTTCTTTTGGTAATGCTGCTTAATTTCCACCTAGGGAGCCACCCTTCCCCACTCTCAGTTCGTGGAAAGGGCTGGTGTCACTGTCTCCCTGAAGTCATCACCCCTGGTAAGCATGCTATACCAACCTGGTCGGTGAAAGCATTACACTCCCTGTCCACACTGATTACTTCAGGGATGGCCACCTAAACCGACCTAGCCAATGAGACATTTTCTAGGCCTGCTGGCCTCCGTCTCCTGCCAGGCTTGAACCTGGGAGCATGTAAGTCTGGAATAGCCGCTGCCACCTGGCTGTCATGGAGGAGCTCCTGTGGGAGAATGGAGCCAGCGTGGACTCCTGTGCTGTGCCCAGTGACATCATCTGGGCTCCTGAATCTACCCAGACCTGAAACCAAACCCACCCCTACACTTTTCAATGAAGTCCCTTTTAGTGTAATCAAGCTTGAAGGGAGTTTTCTGTTACTCCTGTCTTTTCGTCCCTCTTTGAACCCACCCTGACAAGCCTGATGTCTTTAGACACCATTCTTTTACTCCTCACTGAATTACTTGGAAGTGAATGGTCTAAACTGTTTTGTTTTTATTTTTTTAGAACATTCTAACCCTTTCTTGAGCAGCCTTCCCCTCTAGTTTCATGCCTTAAATCATTTGTATCATTCATCAAATTTGTCTATCATTCCCATGTTTTTTCAGAACATTTAAAATCTCTGTCTTTCTGAGTCAGTGATTTTCACCTGTGGATGGACTCAGGTAGACTATTTTCTAGCTGCTCTGGTTCTCTGAGAAACAGACAGACAGACAAACAGAGAATTAGGGTAGGATACAAATGTTGTCCGCCCTATTCGGAGGCAGGAAATTCTGCCGGGTACCTATGTTATCACATTTTATCTTACAATAACCCCAGGACAGAAATATCTATATGTCCACTTATAGGTTACAGCAGCAAGCCACTTGCCCAAGCCACTCCAAAGGTAAGAGCAGGAACCAAGGTCAAGAGCAAGTCTGCCTAAACTAACCCTACTGCACTCAAAGCCTTTCAGTTCTTTCTGCTGCATCAATCTGCCCCCCCTCCGGGCTATTGTTTCCTAAGGAAGGGACTCTGGGGCACCTCTCTGGGTCAAATTCTGAGAAGTAGCCCATGTGAACAGGTGGGTGCTTGAGGAAGAGGCGGGAGAGGGTGACTCAGTTTCCACAAGGAAGAAGCAGGAAAGTTGAACATCTCTGGGAATGGGCCCAAGACATACCTACCCTGCGTCCGTGGTGTCCTCCAGACAGCTGTCAGTGTTAGACAAGCAGAGAAGGCAAGGAGCCCTGTGGCTGGTACCTTACAGGAACGTGGAGGAGACAGGAGAGGAGAGGCCAAGTATGACCTCTGCCTGCTCTAACCCTGCCCTCACCTGTCTCCACACCCAGGACCTGACCGTGCGAGAAACTGCCCATCTAGATGGACACCACTCCCTCACCTCTTAGAGACATGAAATCACAACCTTGGCTGGGCGTACCCAGTTGTAGGACTGAGCTCACCTTCTAGCAGTGCCCTGGAACCCTGAGAATGGCTCTTCACTGCCCTGTTTACATAGAGACTCTAAGAAAAGCACCCAGGACACCCTTTTGGGGTAAGGGAAATGTTCACATGTCAGAGAGAGAAGGCTACTTTGGTATTTTTTTATTTAATGACAATCAAAGCTAAAGCTTGACAAACGTGAATTTGTCCCGTTAGTCCCAAGGGTGCCTCTGTCGCACCCTAGAATGCCCAGGGCAGCTGGGCCCTGGGTCCTCCTGTCTCTCCCAAATCCTCCTCTGCCTCTTGAAAGCATTGATCCAGGCCCCCACCAAAAGAACCCTCTCTCATCTCTACATGCTCACGCCAATAACTATAAAATAACTGCCTTCAGTTGGACATCTATTATACCAGCATTTTACGTATATATTTTTTTCAATATTCAAAAAAGTTTATTAGCATGATAAAAACGTTTTCTTAAATAATGACAGAAAGAATTTCTAAACATGAACGAGTATCAGTGGCTATACGTTAACCAATATTTGCAAATGAGTGGACAGCTTTATCGCCAATCTTCATTTTATTAAAAACAATCCATTTATTGGTTCCATGTGAAGTCATGACCTGGATTACTGAGTAAAGAGTTGATAAAAATCCTCAAAGAGTTGGGTTTTTGTTTTTTAAAAACATTCCTTTTACACACCACAAAGAAATAATTCGTATTTTGGCTTTTTAAATTCCTACATGATACTTAGCATGGCAGTCCCCAAAGGTCCTCCCTTCTCATAATCGCAGGTGCAGACCCTCTTCTGGAGGGTATATTCCTGGGGCGGACTCTGAAGACTCCGGCCCCCACGTGCTTATACTGGTTTGAGAACAAAGACAGCGTCCTCCGGCCCACAGTAGTCATTATACATGTCGCCTTCACGGCAGTCTGGTGAAAGCTTCGATTACAAAGCTTTTCTGAAAACTTCAGGCAGACTATTCACTTGTTCTTCCCAATTCTGTCCCTCGATTTCCAAAATTTCTGATGGTTTCTCCCACTTGCCACCGTTTTCCACACAGGGACGAAAGGGTCGGACAAGGGCAAGGATGACCCTGCCTCTAGTTGGCCCCAAGATGCTTCTGATACCTTTTAACGAAGTCGGGGGCTGATCACAGCCGTCCAGCAAATGCAAGCAGCTGATGACATCATACTGGAAGCCTGTATTCTGCCACTCATTTATGCCAAGCCCTCTGTATTTCTTCTTTTGAAGCTGCCATATCATAGTTTCAGACAGCTCAGTGGCATACATTTCTTCAAAATGAGGGCTCATGATTTTCGTGACTTCTCCATCTCCAGCGCCTAAATCAGGAAGTCCACGGGTTTTCCAGTCTGGATTAATTTTAAGCAGTCTCTGAAACTGATCCGATGGTAACACAAACGTTGAGCCTCTTCCTGGCAACCCATTGATAGATGTCCTAGATATAAACAGGCTAAACACAGATGACACAAAAGAGTGATATAATTGGATGCACAGCCAGCCCGATTTCTCAGCGCTGTCGTTTAAGAAGATCTGTGGTCCTTGATCAAGGTAACTCTGAACAAAGACGGCCTGGAGTGATTCACGGAATTTCTCCCTGTTGCACACATACCGCCGGTGGTTCCACTGGCCCGCCCGGCCGCTCGTCATGTTCACGTACAAGGAGCCGGTGAGCGGGCTCCGCAGCGTCCACACCCTCCGCGCCAGCCGCGCGGACGCCAGGCCCAGGCCGAGCCGGCCCGCCGACAGTCCCATCGGGCGCCGCGGCCGCTCGCTCCCATCGCCGCCGGCGCGGGGCCAGGAGGAGGAGGAGGCGCCGCCCGAGCTCATCGCGGCCGACTTGCCCATCCAGCCCCGTCAGGCCCGAGGCTGGGGGTGGGGAAGAGCGGGCCCACATATATTATTCTTAATGTGACACTACCCCTTATATTGTAGGTGTGACCGTCCCCATTTTATACACCAAGAAATTGAGACTCAGGGAAATTAAGAAATCCAAAATCATGTGGGTAGTCAGTGGGAGAGCTGGCAACGGACTCCGGGTTGGCCGAGCCTCTCGTTTCCGTTGTTCCACCTCATCTCTAGAAGGATCACAAGCTCGCTCGCTTTCACCCCAGCTGAGCCACTGGAGCCAGGTATAAGCCTGCAGCGGATGAGGGAATGGTCCATGCCTCTACCAGGCCCTCCAGGTACCTGCAGTATTACCTGTGTCG
This sequence comes from Phataginus tricuspis, assembly GCA_029783875.1. Classification (NCBI taxonomy): domain Eukaryota; kingdom Metazoa; phylum Chordata; class Mammalia; order Pholidota; family Manidae; genus Phataginus; species Phataginus tricuspis. The sequence continues at coordinate 2,394,611 of JAQQAC010006904.1, read as the reverse complement.
ATATGCATCCGCCCCACTGGGCAGCGAGCACCTCTAAGGTCTGGGTCTAAACCCCTCCACATGCCCCCGCATTCCTTACATGGGAAGTAGGAACCTAGGGATGTTTGCCGTATTTACGGCTGCACATCATTTTGCATTTCATTTGGGGTAATTCCCTAAGTTCTGCCTTCCCCCACATCTTCCAGAACTCAATTCCCAGGCTCCCTTGCAGGGGGGACACAGGCACATCACCTGAGCTCCGCTCTGAGAGTCCCTGACTCAGAACTGAACCCCAAGCAGAAGGAGGCCCAGACTTATGCGGCCCAGCTTTCAGGCTGTCCTTAGTTACAAGGCCAGTTTCCAGGGGCCGAAAAGACTGTGGTTGCAGTGGAATCTCCTCCTGGCGGCCAGCTCAGGGGCAGCTGCCGTAGCGGCTCTGCTTTCCCCCATCAAGCCAGTTCTGCAGTGAGGTTCTGAGAGTTTCTCCTGGAAACCTCACCTCACATCTGTTGCTCCTGCCTTCCCAATGACTCTGTGCATTATCTCATGTAGTTTAATAAACCCCTTTATTGCTTAAACCAGCCATCATGGGTTCCAGTATTTGCAACTCAGTAACTGCTTGGCAACTAAACATTTAAAAATCACGTCTCACACTGGAGGCTGAAGAGCGGGGTCCCATTGCGTAGCATGCGTTAGTCCTTCCTTCTCCCTCTGCCTCCTTACTAGACGCCCGAGCCCCTCAGCAGCCTCCGTCAATGTAAGCAGGACATAGCTCAGGGCATGGGGTACCTGGCACAGTGCCTGGCACATGGTAGGCCTAAGGAAATATTTATTGATTGTTATATTTCTCCTAACATGCTTGCATCCCAGAATCTCCTGAGCTGCTTTTTGAAACTCCCATGCACTGAACTCTTCATGTGCCGGGCACCGTCTAGAGGACCTTACAACTATCAGCTCAACTAATCTTCAGAGTGTCTCATAAAGTAACATCATCACACCCTGCAGATGAGGAAACTGAGGCTTAGAGACATGAAATCACAACCTGGAAGAAGCAGGATCAGGCCTGTACCCAGGACTGTCTGACTCCATAACCTGAACATCCTTCCCCTTCACTCTGCTGTACAAAGGGTGGCCTAAGAGGTGGGCATGTGGCCTCAGGAAGTCTAAATGCCAGCAACGGAACTTGGCCAACTCCCATAGGCCTTACTGGACACTTAGGAATTAATGGCCGGACAGGTTGGAGCCCCAGATGCTCTAATTTAAAACAGGAAGACTTAAAGCTATTATATTTTTCTCTTTTAAAAGCAACTTTCCTAAAGAATTTTTGAACACCTGTGGCTATTGTCTAAGACCACACAATGGGTCGGACATTCCCCACTGTCAAGGCCTCTATCAAACTCATGAGGATCAAAACAACAACAATGTTTGCTTTTGCTGGAGGAGCTGAAGCAAGTATCAGAGGTTCCTCTATGGACTGAAGGTTTAAGTCGCCCCAAAAGTGCATATATTGAAACCCTAACCCCCAGCGCAATGATATTTGGAAGTGAGGCCTTTGGGGGTGATTAGGTCATTGGGTGGAGCTCTCATGAATGGGATTAATGCCTTATAAGAAATGGCCACAGAGCTAGCCCAGCCTCTCTCTCTGCCAGGTGAGGTACCATCAGAAGCCAGCAGTCTACAGCCCCAAAGAGGGCTCTCACCAGAACCCAGCCATGCTGTCATTCTGATCTCAGGCGTCTAGCCTGCAAAACTGGAAGAAATACATTTCTGTTATTCATAAGCAACCTAGTTTATGGCATTTTGTTGCAGCATTCCAGACTAAGATAACTACACACACACACACACACACACACACACACAACCAATTTCCCAGCTTCCACGATGGGCACCAGCAGGAAGCTGGAGCTGCCTGAGAGAAGGCAGGGAGGGCACACCTCCCACCAGATACATCTCATCTGCTCTGATGGGTGTTGGTCCCAGAAGATTGGAGTTGGCGGAAGAGGTAAGGTCAGCTGTTCCTCAATCTACAGAACTCATGTATGAGCTGCTGGGGGCTGACACAGGGACTGTTTGAAGAAGGCCCGAAGCTTCGCCCGGTACTTGTTAGCGTGAACACAGACCCTTCCTTGAGGGGACACAAATGAGACACCAAGCATGCCTGCAAAGGCCAACGTTAGGGTTTGTTTGGGTCTGGGCATCCAGTTCAGTTGGTAAACTAGAGACCGGTGGGCTGAATCCATGTCCTGGGTTTTATTTGGCTGGAAAAGTGCTTCAAAAATACATTTTAAAAAATTATTTTCTAGCACTTTCTAGTAAAGAGATTTCCTAGTCGAGTGAGCCCCAAGGCTGAATGAGGGCAGGGTCTTTTAAGAATAGAAAGTGAAAGTCTATTTAGTCAGATTAAGTATGCATATATAGCTTTAGCAGAAATTCCCTCCTTGATATAGATCCAAGAGAGACCTTCCCACGAATCTGGAAGGAGAGGTAAGGATCTCTGCGGCGGAGCTGTTTAAGCCAGGGGAGAAGAAGGAGGAGGTTAAGAAGCAGTCTAGGCCCCCATGGCCAGGGGACTGCCCCAGCAGTTAGCCGAGACAGCCTAGCAGCACATACAGCAACCTGGATAGAGCCGTAAAAACATAATGCTGAGAGAGGAAAAAAAAGTAGAATTAGGTTTTTAGCACAATACTATTTACATAAGTTAAAATAATGCACATAAAATAATTTTCGTTTCATAAAATCATAAAAACAAAAGCAAGTACAGTATATCGAGCACCCTGGGTGTGGAGGAAGGAACAGGAACTGGGACAAGGATGTAACCGAGGAACTCATCCAGATCTCCTTGCGTAGACCAATGATGCACCTGTCAGGAACCAAAACCTGGGCTTAAATCAATGCTGAGTTTCCTGAGACTGAACCCAAAAAAGCCTGAAGGTCTGTGACTCGGGGATCAGGGGAGAGGGCCCTGTGCTAAAAGAGGAAAGGCCTCCAGGCTTCTCTCCATGATTGGCACGTCAGGCCTCAGACTTCCTGGGCCAAGCTGTCGAGGACCTCGCTCGCCCCACCTCTTATTCCCTCCTAGTGCTCTGCTCGCCACTGTGTCCTTCATGGGCCCTGCCTATGAAAAGCTCGCAGCTGGCGGGGAGTCAGGAAACTGACCCAGTCTCGGAGCTGAGTGGGGGGCCTACATGCAGGAGCATCTAACCCAGCCAGACGGTTAGCAGGCTTGCCGAAGGAGGCGACGGCTGAGCTGAGATCTGGAGGAGGCGCTGGCTGAGCAACTCTGCCAGTAACTTGCCAGGGACTCTTGTTAGGTCCCTTCCCAATCTAAGCTTCAGTTTGCTGACCAATGAGAGAAGAAGGTTGAGCTCTAATTTCTGGGGTTGCTAAGTTTAGGGGTTCCATGACTGAGCCTGAGGAGACACTACACCATAGAGAGTGACTAAGCAAGGCTTAGGCCCTACCCCAACCTCAGTTTGTCCTTTATGAGGAGCACAGAGCTGTGCAGCCCAGACCCCACTTCAAGGAAAGGTGCAATGCCCAGGCTGCCAGGAGCGCCCCTTTGGCACCCACCTCAGCTGCAGAGAGCCGCAGTTCTAACCCTCCCAGGGTGGCCCACATGCAGCGACCTACCGAGAGGCTGGTGCCGTCTTGGCCCGTCAGCCGACTCTACGGCCGCTGTGGCTGCAAAGCCCCCCTTGGGGTTAGCCTGGGCTGAATGTGGGCCTGCATCCCAGCCTGATTCTCTCTCTGCAAATCCTAATTTCTTCCTTTCCTTCCACAGTGTTCATCCTCTGGGGACCCCCCCAATAAACACCCTGCCTACAAACTTGTCTCAGGGCCTGCTTTCTGAAAAACCCACCCAAAACACAATTTGATATTCTGAAAATTTCTCAGAAAGCAGCAAAAACAATATCAATGTATTTGTTATCAGCCAGTTATTATTAGTCTGTTGCCAAAAAATAACAAACTTTAAAACAAACAGATGAAATTCCCCTCCAGCTATAACATTAGATGAGAGCAGCCAGAGGGTCAGTTGGCAAATGCTACTGACCAGTGGAGCACAGCTTCAAAACCCTGAGTTGAGCACAGCTCTGAGTATCTGGTCCTGAATGTTAGACAGCAGTTTTACTGTTATTCTCTCTAATAAGCTCTCTTGGGCATTTCCTAGTGGCTTTGTTTATTAATTACCCTTACTTTGTGCAGAATTATCAATTTATATGCACAAATTTTGATTTTTTTCCTGCATCGGGATATTGTTTTCTTTGAGAGTCAGGTTTACATGGAGAGCTGAGGAGGTCACAACCACCTGAACCCCAGTTGACTGGCAGGATTTAATGAAAAAAAAAAAGAAAGGAACAAGCCAGGGAGGTAAGGGGGAAATAGCAACATCAGGCCTCATTAATTGAGCACATACTGTATGCCAGGAGCTGTGCTGAGAGCTCCACAAAGTATGAGCTCACAAATGGTATCCTAGGAGATGGGCCTTTAATAATCCCATTGTATGTATGCAAGACTGAGGCTCAGTGTGGTTTAAGGACTTGCACAGATCCCAGAGCTAGTGAATAGCAGAGCTAAGACTTGAACCCACATCTTTCTGACTCCAAAGCCCAGACACATAGCCCACACCACCTGCACCAGTCAAGCACACTACAAAACTCTGGAGACCAAAGTCAGATAGGAGCTGCTAATAGTGCAAGGGGTGAGGTAAGACTACCCCTGGAGCCCTAGAAGAAAGGCCAGATGAAACAAGTTATGATTAGAGAGTGTGGCCTTATGATGAATTAACCATTGGAGAGCCCCTGAGGCTTTCTGTAAAGCATAGGAGCCAAGTGTAGAGCATGTCCCTGGAAGCTCTAAGTGCAGAGGTCCTGTGTCTCTGGAAGGCCGGGTCGGACCAAGTGTCCTGACCCCAGCTACCCACCATCATAATTTTACCCAGCACTAGGGTTGCCACAGCAACCAGTGGAGGCAGCTGGGATTTTCACTAAAGAAGGAGTCCCTCACAGAAAGGGAGGGAGATGAGATGGGCCGAGAGGTGCGGTGGGATCATCTTGGGGGGTGTTCATTCCACTCGTTCTCTGCCCCAGTGGGTAGAGTAACCCAGGGCAGATCAGTGAACTGGGAGCTGGGAGCACAGAAAGCTACAGCAAGACTTCTCTGGTACTCACACCTGGGCACACAAGGAAAGTGCAAATTTGCACAGCGCATTGGGCTAAACTGGAGGTGACTTGGGAGCAGCAATAGGAAACTAGGTGAGAAACCTATTCTATTTTCTTTATATTATGTAATTCTGATTTAAAAAATAAGTACGAAGGAATAGGGAGAATATTAAATATTGATCATGTATAAAACTTCCCAATAAAATCTTTCCAAGAAATTTAATGAGAAATCTGAGCTTTATTCCATGAACACAATTTTTTTAATATCGGGGTTTATGTGTGAAATGGCCATACACAATTCTTGATGGAAGCTTCTTAAGGATGAACTCTTGAAATTCTTGAAAGTCACTACCGACAGGGAACTTTTGTTCACACAAGTACATGAAAAAAAATGTAAGACCATTTTATAACCATTCAAAAATGAATAACACTTGAAATTATATTAAAAGAACCTAACAACTCTTCCTTTTCTTTCTCCGACCAATGTAATGTTGAAATTTCTTGTGATAATGTGAGCGGATTGTGAATATAATCAAACATTTCATATCAAGTATTTCAAATACTGCTGACATTCTAATCTTCAGAGTGTGTATGTATTGTCAGTGCTTTCTCCCCGCAGCTGGTATGGATGCCACTAAAAGGGGCACAGCACCTGCAAGTGGGATTGTTGCTCCTTTACGTGAAGATGGGGATTTGGAGGCTTCCGGAGCTGCTCCACCCTGGAGATCTTTTCCAGCTTCCTTATCACCCACTTCATGATTTGGCCCACATCGAACTGGGCACGGTGCTTCCAGGGCACCAGGAAAGTAAACTCCTCTTGCAAGTCCAGGGGCCCCTTGTCCACAGTGGGAAGCACATTACTCTGCGGCTGGCTGGTGACACAGGTGTCCAGGTAGCAAAACACCTCCTTAGCCTTGCGTGGCCCAACATGGTGTCAGATGTGCCTCCTCAGGATGAAGCCTCCTGGAACCACAGGGCCTGCTTTACTTCCTTCCGAGAGACTAGGGTACCAGGGTCCTGTCTGGTAAGGTCATCAATCATCCTAGCTTGCCTGGGACTGAACGGTTTCCAGAGATATGGTCTTTCAGTGCTAAAAGTGGGGAAGTCCCACGCAATCCAGAATGAATTGGCCATCCTTCATGGTCACGTAAATGCCATAAGAATCAGTTCTTCACTGCACCCCTGTAATGCATTCGCTGCACACACATAGAAAGCTCCAAGTTATAGCGATGTTTCTCAAATGCTCATGTACACATTAATAACACAGGGATCTTCTTAAAATTGAGGATTGTGAATTAGTAGTCTGGGTGGGGCCCAAAAGTCTACATTCCTAACCAGCACCCAGGTGATGGTGATGCTGGTATATGGACCACACTTTGAGCAAGAGCTTGGATCATAGCACCGAAACCAAAGGCAAGATTCCATTACCATGAGAGGCGGTTTGCAGCCAACAGTCCCAGAGGAGCCAGGAAAAGAGCAGAGAAGGGTCACTGAAACCCATTCCCATCATTTGAAAACCAACCATCCTCAAAGGCCCGCAGATTTGAAAAGTTATTCTCTGCATAGGGCAAATGTCACCTGTTAGGAAAGATTTCCCACTGCCTCAAGGCCACTCTGAGTCGAGACCAGTGACATCAGCGGGACCCTGCATGGGTCATTACAGAGAGATTCAGGCAGTGGTGAATTCATCAGGCAAGGTCCCTGAGCTCATGCTGTTTTCAAGTCGTCTAACAGTTCATGCAATCCAACCTGTGTGCATATGTCCTGATTCATTCCCTGCTCATTCATTTATTTGCCAAATAGTGTCTGGGAACCTATATGCTAGATACTGAAGAAGGATACCAAGTGTGACCCCAGCACTGCCGTTTTGAGTAATAAAAAGTGCTAGATATCTGGGACAACTAAAATATCTGGATAAATTAAGAAAAGTTCTTCTTAAATGTAAGATAAGCTGGAAAGAAAGTAAATAATGTACAAGGCAAAGAAAAAAAGAAATGCAGTGAATGAAGGCAGGAACCAAAAAGATAAGGAGAACAGCAGTTATATTTGCCCAGAATGCATTTACTGAACCCTGTAAAACTGTAAAACAGATATTTGTTTTTTCTGGTATCTCAGGGCTAAGCTAAGGACAAAGCCCAGGGTCTGCCCAAGGTGGGGAGTCTGATAAGAGTTCCTCCCCTCAAATAGATGAGATTTCAAAGGACTACACTCTTAGGTGAAGGGCAAAGTAGAAATATCAACAGTCCACTCCTTCATGGGGACTGCAAGAAAAATGGATTGTCGTAAACTAATCACTCAGTGGAAAATGGAAAAAGTAACTGCTGAGAATTTGGAACCATTAGCCATCACTTACACACGTTTGTAACTGAATTCACATGACTTGGGTGGTCTCTAAACTCCACAAACCAAGAATTTAATTACAGTGGTTGCTGCCAGGAAGTGCCCCCCAGTGGCCTGGCAAATGCAAAAAAATTGAAAACAAATATTCTTTATAGGAACACTCTGCAATCCCAGTTCTCACAAGTTTCCATAATTAGAAATCCAAGGAAAATGAGCAAACCACAATACAAAACTAACCAAATACACAAGGAAACAAGGTGTATAACTAGAAGCAACAGAAACAACTGTCAGCAGGACAGAATTGCAAGGGTTTCAGGTACAGGACTTATCATACAACTCATAAAATATTATTTTAAAGAAATAAAAAATAAGTTTGAAAATATGTTCATGGAACAAGAAACTGTAAAAAATAAGCAGATTTAAAAGAGAAACAAAGATAATATCTAGAAGTGAAAAATATTGTGACTGAAAAATACTGGGTGAGCTTACTTAACTGCAAATCAGACACAGCTAAATAGGGAATTGGTGAACTGGAAAATAATTACAAAGAAACTATCCAGGATTAAGTACAAAATGCAAAAAGGTAGAAAATTAATGAGTGAAAAAATAATGAAGAATTGAATAAGTAGGTCTAATATATGGCTAATTCGAATTCCAGAAGGAAAAATGGGAGGGAATGAAACAGAGGCAATATTTTAAAAACTAATAGCTAAGAACTTTTCAGAACTGATGAAAGACATCAATCCACAGGTTCAAAAGCCCAATTAATCCAAGCAGATTAAATAAAAAGAAGCGCACACCTAGATTCATCATTGTAAAACTTCAAACTCCAAAGTCAATGAGATTTTTAAAGGAACCAGAAGGAAAATACTAATGATCTTTCAAAGGAACACCACTAGATGATGGCTGATTCTCATCACCTGTCATAGAAACCAGAAGAAAATGGAATATTATTTTCAACATACTGAGAAAATAAATAGGTGTCAACCCAAAATGCCATACCCAGAGAAGATATCTTGAAAGATCCAGGGTTAGATAAAGACATTTTCAGATATACAAAAATTGAGAGTTTGCCACTAACAGAACCTCACTGAAAGTTGTATGACAGCTGGGAGAAAAGGGAGAATTCAAGAAAGAAGCTCTGAGGTGTAAGAAATGAAGTAGTAACTATTTAGGTAAATCTAATCAAATACTGACTGCATTAAATTATATAAAAAGTAAAGGTTGTTTTTTTTTTCTTTACATTTACATCCTCTTTACAAAAGAGGATTTTTTTTTTGAAGATAGAACTGAAATGCATGAAAAGAGACTTCCACTTCTGGTCATGAAGGGTTAAACTGCTTCAGGATTTTCCCTACCACCATAAACAATTAGGAGAATGTACCAAGAAATAAAAAGAAGGGTAAGAAGGAGGAGGAGGAGGAGACAGAAAGAAACAACTGTATTCAGACTTTGGAAAATAATCAGACAGGACTGTGACCTGAAGGAAGAGAAACAATGAGATGAACCCTGTGATTATCTCAGCTAACTGCCTGAAGACAGTTTCCAGACTGCAGGGCAGGGTCAGGAGATGTAAACAGAGCCCAGTGGTCTCACTGAGTAGACAGATATCAGCGTTTAGGGGGATTGATGTGGATAAAATTTGTAAGGCAAGTTACCAAAGAAAAGGGACATGCGCACAGAGAGAGAGAGAGGTCCACAGAGCTGCAGAGGGGCCCCTTTGAGTCTTTGGCTGAGTACCAGTCTCTACAGGCATAGGGTGAAATTCTACAAGGTTAGGAAAGAACTACTGGAAAGTAACAGACTAAACAAATTCAGGAGCCCACACAGAGAGGGGAATAGTTCATTTTTCCACCATCCAGAGTAATGACACCTCACCGTAGATGGGACATTGGATAGAGTCCTTAGAAGGATCACAATTTAGTAGTGGCATTAAAGCAGCTCTGCTTTGGACCCACCATTACAAAGCCTAAAATTAAGCCTTGAAAGGATCAGGATTGCAAGTTACTTAACTGTGTGCCAGAACAAAGTCCAATACTCTATCAAGAAATCCGACAAATGCAATATTCAACAATGGATAATGTCCATAATCCAGTTTATTGCTTCTTAGCTCCAAATGCTTCCTTCTTTGACCTGCTTTGTCACCCTGAACACTTGGATATCAAATGCTAGATTTTGTCTTTAAAGGATATTGGGGCAGGTGGGAAGGTGTCACTGCAAGGCCATTGCCAAAGAAAAAGTTTCTCTTCCTGGTTCTGGTGTTTTCTATCACCATAGCTGTCAATGGTGTTTAGGAAACCTAGTGGCATTCACTCTCCAGCAAGTTCTCCAGAAACGAAACGCACCACTTCCCGGACCCGCACTTGGCCCACTGGCATCCTAGCTCATTGGCCACTTGACCGGCAGATCCTGCAGACAAACTATGGCTCATCTTCACACTCTGATGAGTTTTCCAGCCATCCAGGAGACTGCTGCCGTGGAAATCTCTGGCCCACACCCCCGGCAAGTTTCTTCTCCTCTGGCAGGATGCGTGTTTGTATGACAGCCACACCCTCTCCAACAAGGTCTGAATCTGAGCAGGACCAGGGGAGGGATGCCTTTCCCAGGTTCTGAATTCCTTCCTTTTCTAATCTCCCTCACCCCTAAAGGAGGTAGGACTTCCTACGTTTGTTATTTCTGCATTCCTTAGAGTCCTCATTTACCCCTTTTAGTAATTAACCACATTTTACTAGCTGATCGTTATTTATATGAAATTGTCCCTGTTCAAATTACTGACATGTTCTGCTTTGCCCGGCCCTTGACTGCTACATCCAGCATCCAATCAAAAATTACTAGGCATGAAAATAAAAACAGGGAAACATGACTCATAACCAGGAAGGAAAAAAATTAGTCAATAAAAACAGACCTAAAAATGATAAAGATGATAGAATTAGTCATCAAGGACTTAAAACACTACAAATCATATTAAAACGTTCAGATATAAAGGAGAACATGAAGCATGAATACAATGAGGATAAAATCGAATCTATAAAATACAAGAGCCATACAGAGATGAAAAATACAAATCTGAAATGAAAAAAGATGCTGGATGGAACTAACAGTAGATGAGATATTTCAGAAGAAAAGATCAGACAACGGGAGAACAGAGCATTGAAAACTATGCCAGTTAGACACAAGGAGGGAAAAGGCTGGGGGGAAGAAAGGGACAAGCATCAATTACCTGTGGGACAATGTTAGGGAAGGGAGGGACAGAAAAAAATACGTGAAGAAAAAAAACAGCTGAAATTTTTCCAGATTTGATGAAAACTAAGATGTTCAATGAACCTCAAGAAGAATAAAGATAAACATATACCAAGGCACATCACAATCAAAGTTGCTGAACACCAATGATAAAGAGAAAAATCTTAAAAGCAGCTGGAGAAAAAAAAAAGGTAGCATTTACCAAAGGAAAAATAAATTAAGAATTATGGCAGACTTCTCATCAGAAACATTGTGAGGCAGAGGACAGTGAGTCAAAACTGCTGCAAGAAGAACTACCAACTTAGAATTCTAAAGCCATGAAAACATATCTGTCAAAAATGAAGGCAAAAACAAAGGCTTCCAAACCAAATCTGGGAGGATTTATCATCAGTCGCCTGCACCCCAAGAAATACTAAGTAAAAGTTCTTCTGGCATAAGGAAAATGATGCTAAGTAGAAATCTGGATCTGTGCAAAAGAATGATGGGCACTCCACAGGGAAATGGAACTGACCCCTGATACACTCAACGTGGATAAATACCGGCAGTCATCTAAGTGCAGGAAGCCGACACAGATGACTCCATGTAAACCAAATCCCAGAAAAGGTAAAACTATAGGGACAGAAAGCAGTTCAATGGCTGCCAAGGGCTGGGATGGGGGAAGGAGATTGATTACAAGGGGGCGCAAGGGAATTTGGGGGTTAATAGAGAGGATCTATATCTTTGATTGTGGTGATGGTTACGTAACTATGTTTGTCAAAACTCATCAACGGTATACTTAAAATGAATGAGGTGTATTGTGTGTGAATGATACCCTAATAAAGTTGATTATTTAGAAAAAGAGTACAAAGGACCACATATAATGCTTTAGTTTTAAAAATGCATCACCATAACCATGGAGAAGTTTTTTAAAAGGTAAATGGAATTAAAGTGTATTAAGGTATTAAGTGTGTTTTTCAAGAGAATGGGGAAGATATTGATTAACTTTAGACTTGGATAAACTGAGAAGGGAATTTGTTATTTCTAAGGTTACCACTAAAAAATAGAAACAGATATATAATTTTCTAATCAGTAGAAAAAAGATACGATAGATTTTTTTTTAATGCTGAATCAAAAGTAGGGGTAAAAAAAACACCCCTAACGCTTTTAAGTAATGGGTGAGGGTGAGTCGAATAAGAAGCACAAAATAAGACATTAGTTACAAAGTCAAATACACCAGCAATCGCAAGGCATGTATGTGGACCACAAGATGGAGTAATAAATCACAAATTCTAACCAAAGGCTGGTGTTGGCAATACTGACATTAGAAAAAAATGTACTTCAGGCAAAAGCATTATAATAGTAAACAGGAACACTTCATAATGACAAAAGGTTCAGACCACCAGAAATACATAACAATTTTAGATTTGTATGCACCTAAAAATGCAGCCTCAAAATTATGAAGCAAAAAATGACACAACTATGGGGAAATAGATGAATCCACAATCATACTGTGAAATCATTGATATACCTTCTTGGTAATCAGTAGAATAAACAGATTTTTGTTTTTAAGCCAAAAGAGATATTTGGCCAATATATTTAACTTGACTGGGACATAGGTAGCCCATTATAACCAATTACTTCCGAAGACACATTTTTTTCCCTCACTGGCCCCAGGCTATAGCCGGGACACTAAGGCTCCGGGTAGATTCCTTTTTTGTCCAGCAAGGTGCAGTGGAACAAGGTGTCACTAATTTTCTGCTCTTCCTGGATGGTTCTAAATGCCTCCTTCTCCCCTCAGTGCAAAGACCCTTGTCCCGAAGCCACATCCGGCTTCCCAAAGCCGGCCCAAGGCCAGCGTGGCTTTGCTGAAGGCTGTGTTACCAAGGAAGGAAGAAAGCGGGAAGCAACGGCAGAAGGAGGCATTGTTGCCTGGGCTGCGAGGCTGGAGTCGGCCAGGGCAGGAAGCCTCCAGCAGGTGGGGGTGGTTGGCTGCCTGTTCCCAGACCCGCTCCAGGAAGCTCGAAAATTCAGACTTAAGAAAATTCTATATCCTTCATCACCAGGGATAGCGGGCTTCCCTGGGCCATCGCGAGGACATTCTGGCCCCCCTTTGTGAAGGGAAAAGGAGCACGGATGCAGGTGCCTTAAAGGGGACAGAGAGGCCGAGTCCATCTGACCCAGAGGCGGTGGCTGAGCAGCAGGCCCAGGGCCACCCCAGGAGGCCATTTCCACAGGAAGTTAGATGGTCTTTGGGAATGTGGCCAGAAGGTGGCAGGTCAATTCAGCGAACATCCGTTCTTGAGGGTTACTCCTCCTCCAAGGGTACCCAGAGCCTATCGGTACTGTCCTGTGATAAGGCCATCTTGTCCCTAATCTTAGTGGCATTCCAGGGGCATTTCTGGTGGTCCCACTTCTCTCCTTCTAGTTACTCTTGGTTCTAGGCCTTGGCTGATAAGGGGACTATACTGGCTGCCCTGCCATTTTATTCAGGGGTAACTTTGTGCATTGGGAGCAGTTCAAATTAGAAGAACTCACAAAAATTGCATTCATTCAACAAGTCTTCACCGAGCAGCTGTCATATTCCAGGAACCTTGCTGGGAATTGTGGGCAAACAATCATGAGGAGGAGGATGCCTGATGGCCAAGCACCACGTTATACTGAAATGCTTTGCCTTATGCAGTCTTCAGAGGAGCCCTCTGGGGCAGGTGTTGGAAGAACTCTCTGTATAGATAAGGACATGGAGGCTCAGAAAAGTTAACTGATGCTCCAAAGGTCACACAGAAGGTAGTGGCAAAATGGGCCTGGAATTTAGAATCATGCTTTTTGTCACAATGGTCCCCAAGATGAGACCCAACTGCAGTTACAAGTCACACAACTCCCAGAAGCAGAAAATGCCACTAGAGAGAGGCAGACAGGGTGGGCATATTTGAGGTTTTGATTGAGCCCTTCAGGATTTGTTGGTTTTGGGTGTGTGCCCTGGGCAAGCAGGCCACGCAGGGCCCCAGGCCAGCCAGGTCCTCGCCTTGGGCCGTAGTCTCCCCGCCGCACCCACACACACACATGAAGCCCACCCAGTGGCCACTCAGCGCACGGCCGCAGCTAGACTCCCCGAGGGTCCCGGTCTTGACGACCAGCCCGGGAGGACTTGACCCTTGTCTTCCAGCCCTCGGTTAGCAGAAGCTTGTGTGTTTTCTCAGTGGGTCTGTGAAGGTGCTTCTACATTTTTTCCTTCCCGACAAGGAAAGGCATCCCAGCAGGGAGAAATTCTTCCCTGGGGAAGGGATGAGCTAGGAAGTGCAGCTTTGCTCTGGATGACGGCCTCTGCGGTGATAGGTGGTGCGGCGCCGGGGAAGGGGGGCTGGGAGGCCGAGTGGCCGCTGCTGGTGGGGAGAGTGAGCAGGTGGGGACACACGAACCAGGAAGCCTGTGATGAGGAGAATGGCAGGACTCAGCCCCCGGGGCCACAGGGAGAGGGGCCCCGAGTGTGGGGACAAGGCCGGGAAGTTAGTCGTTAGGGTCTAAGCCATCAGGGCGCTACACACAGCAGGGGCGGCGGGGCTCGTCCTGTCTAGGTGGCTCTGACCACCACTTCCTGCCTAGAAAAGGTTCTCTGTGTCAGCAGGAAAGGGCCGCAGAAGAGGTGTGAGTAATAGGAGGGGGAAGTGCGCTTTATAAACTGTAAAATTCTGTGCACGTGTTTGTTCGCTGTTATTCTCCTTCCGAGTGTTAACCTTGGAAACTGTAACAAGTAGCGAGGCAGGTGACAGCACTGGGACAAAGAAACAGGAAAGCCAATGTCTGCGTGTTGAGTAAGAAAGAATTGCCGACTGTGGGGGGATGGTGGATGTAGACTCTTGGAACAAAGCGTAGCGCCACCCCCCATAACTTGTCAGAAACAGCCTGGGGGGGCATTAGTTGCCGCAGGTCTCATTCAGATCCCCATGGGGACTTGGCCTCCCCCCCCCAGCAAAGGCCCAGGACAAGCAAGTGATTTCATCAGGTGGCGAGCACCTGTTTTATTCATTCTTTTATTCATTCAACCAGTGTCCATTGGATACCTATTGTGTGCTAGGTTCTGTAATAAAAATGTGATTACGACGGTAAACACTGTAAAAGAGATATACACAGTGCCGTAAGAGCTATAATCAGGATATAGAAGATATATAATCTGTTGTATAAGAGCCTATAATCAGAATAACTGAACCGATCTGGTAAAACCCGGGAAGTGTGGATAATTAAGCTGAGACCCAAAGGGTGGGTGGCCAGTAATAAGATAAAAAGGGAAATCGGAGTAACCTCGGCATAAGGAACAGTCTGTGCAAAGCCCTCGCAATGGGACACAGAATTGCATGTGTGTCGGTTAGCTTTTGTTGCATAACAAGTCACACAAAAACTTAGAGGCTTAAGACAATAACCACTTTTTTTAACCCAAAAGTTTGCGGGTAGCAATCTGGCTGAGTTCAGCCAGGCAGTTCCAACAATCCAGGTCTGGCTGGGCCCGATCTTGGCTGGGCCTCGCGCGTGCAGCTGAGTTAGGTGCCAAGTCAGTGAAGAACTGATTGACCATTGGCTAGAGCTCTTTGGTTCTTCTCTTCCTGCTCTGCCCGTCTCCATGAAGGTACCCTGGGCTTCATTCACACTGCAGTTAAAGCCTCCCAGAAGGCAGCTAACAAGAACAACCTCCAAGGCTCTGGTGCTTTCACACCTCTGCACCCATCACACTTACTATGGTCCCATTGCCAAAGCAGGGCGCAAGGCTAAGCCCAGTCAAGTGTGAACGAACTTGGGACTTTAACTACAATGATCTACCTCAATGTGTTCAAGGAATTGAAATAAAGCAGGAAGGCCAGAGTGAAGGGCGGAGGGGAACATGGTGGTGGTGAAGCTGGAGATGGGTGGGAACCAGGACGCACAGGGCCGCTAAGAGCGCTCTACAAGTTTGGTCTTTACCCTAGAGGCCGGCAAGCCCTCTGGTTTCTGATTCTCTGTCATATGAGTTTGGGCATCATAAATAAATCCCTGGAAGGCTGAACTGCCCTGAGTGAATGAGTAAAGTGGACTTCCCAAGCTTGGGAAGCTGAGGGCAGGGTGTGAGGCATGGTCTGCTCCACACACCCCGGGCCACAGCCTACACAGCCATAGATGCCCATACCTCCACGCCTCTGTGCCCTTGCGCTGGCTTCTCTCTCAGCCAGGAACCACCATCTCAAGCCCTGCACGGGGCTGGTTCCTACCTCCCCGAGACTCAGGCACCACCATCCAAGAGAAGCCCTCCCTGACTTAGCTCTAAGCCCTGAACCAGGGACACACCGAATGACAACATGAGGCCCAGGGAATACACCCATGACTGATTACAGCAGCCTGTGGTTGCTAGGACCGAGCTGGTACAGGCCCAGGCCAGCCCACAGGGTACACACGCTTGTGGGCACAGTGCTTCACCCATGCTATAACCACTTTTTTATCTGCCTCCTGCTAGACTGTCTTTCTTGAAGGAGTGTCCATAACCCCAGGGACTACACATAGAAGAGTCACTTGAATGAATGAATGAATGAATGAATGAATGAATGAATGAATGAATGAA
>JAQQAC010006904.1:2343942-2378323 GCA_029783875.1 Phataginus tricuspis | reverse complement strand
GAATGAATGAATGAATGAATGAATGAATGAATGAATGAATGAATGAAGAGTGGATCCCATCACCAAACAGGACCTGTGAAAGCTCCAGCCAGCGTTATTAATCTTCTGTCATGGCAGTTGAGGGGAAAGATTCTTTTCCAACCCAGGCCAGGAGCTGCAGTGTCTCCCAGTTTCAACATGAAGCCCACCACCCGGAGGAGGGAAGCCCTCTGGGTCTAGGACAGTCCAAGGCAGGGCAGTGGGAGAGTGGAGAGAAGGGAGCTCCTTGAGAGGCAAGTCCCACGACACCCTTTACGCTAACAGGCAAGGAGCCTGCAAGCCATAGCCTCCTCTGGGGCAGGCCCTCCCAGGTGCTGCAACAGGTGTCCAGGGGAACTGATCCCCGGGGCACCGCTGCCAGGAGGCCACCTTACAGGCGGGCTCACTACCACCCGCTGCAGGAATACTGCCTGTGACCTAGGGGCAGGGAGGAGGCGCCCAAAGCCCCAGGCCCTGCCCGCCAGTCCTCAGAGCCTTCTCCAAGCCAGTCCACTGTGTTATTGTGGGAGGGGTAAACCATACCACCTCCCTTCTGCAGAAAAGAGACCTGAAACCCAGGGAGATGAGCCATTAACCCGGATTTAAAAAAAACACTTCCCAGCTTCCCCTGCTGCTAAATGTGGCCATGTGACCAGCTTTCAGCCAGTGAAACATGAGTGGAAGTGATGTCTGTATCTTTGGGGGTTTACTCGCCAATGGCAGAGGTTTGCCCTCCTTTCACATGTTCTCCTCCCTGCCTGGTTTGCCATCTTGGACAATATAGCCCAGGATAACACCTTAGAATGACGGAGCAGCAACCAGATGGGAAAAGCCAGGGTCCCACCATCTGGGTAACGACCTGGGAGTCACCATATCGGCCCTGACCAGCGATGCCCACACACACTATTAAGTGAGTCTGAAACAACATAGTCTATCTTAATTAAGCTACTGTTATCTAAGGTATTTGCTACACCTGCTGAATCTGTAGTCCCCTGCCTCATATAATAGAGCCTAGGACAGTTTCCTCAGGCCCCCAGGACCACTGGGGCTGCCTAATCCCTAGGCCTGTCACTGTCCCAGGACTTCCACCCCAGAAACCAGCTCTCTTCTTGAAATAAGAACTAGAGATGCTGTTTGGAAGAAGTTGCCCGATGGCCAGGGAAGGGAAGTAAGCACAGCTGATATTCCACCAGTGTAGGTACCAGTACACACCTGTGCTAGATGGTAAACTACTGAAATACTTCCAGGCCAGTTAATGAGCAGCCACCGCCCTGAACCGCCCCATCCACAACATACTCCCCCTCCCCAGCTATCTGGCCCCAAGACTCCTGACCTCTGGACATCAATTCAGCAAGTCACACTGCTTGATGAGTATCTCAATCACCCCCTGGCTATAAGGTGCCAGGTCTCAGCTGACTAGCTGGAATTGTACCACTGAACTCTGTGTTGAGGGTGAGAAGGGTGGCATGTATTCTGAAAGCCAGAGACTGATTACTGAAGCCCCACCTCCACCTCCCCCTCCTTCTCTCTCTTCTTCCCCAAAGGCAAGAAACCAAGCCCCGACTGGGGCCTACCCTCACCAATTCAGAATGTCCCACAAGCACACCCAGATGTGATTGCACTCTTTTTATTTACAGAAAACATAGATAAAGCATTTCAATGTTCATTTAGCAAACCGATCCAGTCTTTTTGTTTTTGGCACAAAGAAATATCACAGATGGACCCCAAGTTGATTCAGAAACCCATGAGATTTATCAGCCGTCACGGTCCGGGGGCAGCCACAAGACTCAGACAGACAGCATCGCCACAGACTGCAAGAAATAAACGTGGTCCACATTCACCTCACAGTAAAAACCTGCTCACAGACAGGCAAGGGTGGGCAGGAGGGGGCGGTGGGCACCGGGGATGGGAAACAGGATGGGGAGGAATAGACACCATTCATAAATTAGAGAGGTGGCCTTTTTGCTTTTAACTCTTACCTTGTAGAAGGGAGACAGTGCAAAAACTACCATACCCTGACCACTCGTCCATGAGAAAAGCTTAAGAAGGGTGGTTTGGGGTATCTCTCCTCAGGGTGCCTTGTGTGTGTGCATGTGTGTGTGAACGTGTGAGTGTGGCGCTTGTAAACATTGTCACCACCCACCCAGAGCCCCAACACCCGTGTGTCTGAATGGGATGGGGTGGGGGGTGTACCCCACTTGCGGCCCCTCTGCCCCAGTGATTCCTGTCCAAGACATAGTGCAAATTTCAGAGACAAAAAGAGGCAGAAGGAAGTGGGCGATGGGCAGGGGGGAGGAAGGACACACAGACGGGGTGGAGGGAGGGGGAGATAAGGCAACAGTTAAAGACGGTCCATGTCATTGAAACCGACACGAGTGCCCCTCAGCCCCAGCCACAGGGCCCTGGTCAGGAGAAAGGGCGGAAGTCCCGCTCCTCCACCAGACTGACGGACGGGTTCTTGAGCTCCTCCTCCGAGGCGGCCACCTTGTAGCCCAGCTGCGCCAGCACCCGCCGGCAGGCGTTCTGGGCGAAGGCCACCATGTCGTAGGAGAGGCGGAAGCGCCACTTCTCGGCCGTGGCCGCCGAGTTGCGCACGGTGCCGTATTTGTGCTTGCCCAGGGTGGGGTCGCCGCGCGTGTTGTTCTGGATCCAGCGGGCCACGTGGCGGTCCAGGGGGATGCCCAGGAAGCCGTAGATCTCCTCGGTCTTCTTCATGGGGTTCCGGGCCAGGTCCTCATAGCGCACCAGCATGTACTTGCCCTTGAGCCACGGCGGCCGCAGGAGGCCGGTGGACACGGAGTTGGAGAAGTCCTCGCACACCGTGGTCAGCTGCGTCACGTCCAGGTTGTAGGGCTTCCGCCCGGTGCCGTACCAGAGCCGCCAGAGCCGGTAGGTGTCGCGGAAGGTCTCGCTGCGGGACGCCAGGATGCCACGCGGGTCTCGGACGAGCTGGATGACCTTGAGGTTTAACCGGGGGTCTTCCACCAGGGCCCGCAGGTCATTAACCTCCGGCACCCGCACGGTCTTGATGGCCACGTGGCTGCGCTCACGACAGGCCTCGGCGGCCGCCGTCAAGTTCAGCAGACCGCACTTGCGCACGCAGTCCCCCTCCTCCAGCACCAGGTCGGCGGGGCCCAGGGGGTCGCACACGGGGCGCGAGCACAGCACCCTGCTGGCTCCGCGGCGGAACATCCTGTCCGTGGTGTGGTTGACCGGCGGCGGCTTGATGTAGTTCTCCAGGAAATAGAGGTCGCAGTCATAGAGGCTCCTCAGGAGGTCGCGGCTGGCGCCCAGCATGACCCGCCGGTCCGCGGGGCTCTTGCCCTGGGTGAAACGGGGGATGAGCGTGTTCTGGACGTGGTAGAGGGGCTCGAACAAGTAGAAGACGTCCAGGTGCTGGTTGAAGAGCTGGCCCACGAAGGAGGAGCCGCTGCGTGTGGTGGCCAGGATGAGGATGTGGGTCTTACGGGAGAGGTTATAGGCAAAGGTGGGGCTCTCCTCGCACAACCGCTCGGCCAGGCCCGCCTCGGCCAGCCCGGGGCAGGTGTGGAAGGACTTGGCCGTGAAGGTGCGGATGGCGGTGTACTGGATGGCGATGGAGGCCAGGGCAAGGAGGAGGACCGCCTTCCAGGAACATTGCATGGCTGGGCACCTTCATGGGCCTGCTTCTCCACCATGCGAGGTCTGCAGGCGAAGTTGGGCAACAGTTAGGGGCAGCCAGGCGGGAGCGCCTCACGTGGCCAGGGGCGCTGGCTTGCTGACCTGTAAGATCTGGTCTCCAGGGAGCCCAGAGAAGTCCCTCCAGCTTCCTGTCCAATGCTCACACCTGTACCTAAGGCCTAGGCAGCTTCTGCACTAGACTTTATGTGCTCTGAGGACTCCTGGGACCGTCTGGGACTCAACAGAGTCCCCAAACCCTGGGTTTAACCTACCGCATACCGCAGGGGCCTCCAGTCATGAGTTCTGAATTCCTCAGTGGGGCTCTACTGTGTAAGAGCCCAACTGCCCCGCTCCCACACTGCAGGAACACCAGTTCCTGCCTCCAGCCGCTCCCTGCCACTGCCTATCACCCCTGCTGGAATCTCCTGAGCACCCCTGCATCTTCTTCCACCCCGCATGAGCTGCAGTCAGCTCCCCAGGTGGTGGTCTTTCCTCCATCCCCTGCCCACCCCCAGGAAGAAGGGTCCATATCAGATGCCTCCTTCCTATCCAAACCCCCATGCAGAAAGGTGCCCCGGACACAGTGGTGGGCTGACTGCATGGTTCACTCATGCCTGCTAGGCTGGGAAAGGTGGACAGCTGGGTCAGGTGTCCCCTCCAAATTATGGATGCAGGTGACCAGCTTACTCCAGATTTGGACTCCAAGGTTAGTAAGACTCAACTGGCCTGGAACAGAGACAGGGCCAGGGGCTGCAGAGAAGCAAGCCCAGCACACACCAAGGCTTGCTCCTGGCCTCTGGGGGAGGGGTCCAGGCATGGGGTAGATGGCCTCCACTGACAGCAGAGTGGACTGGCTTCTCGAGGCCCCCACCCCAGCGGGTTCTTAAAGGCCTTCACCCTTAGGCCCTCAGCCCCTTGCACCCAAAGGGTAAGCTCAAGGACCCCCCCTGTGACCCAGCAATAGCCCCGGAGAACCAGGCAGTACAGAGAGAAGTAGAAGGGCAGAACAGAAGAGGCACCTCAAGGAATGGAGAAGGCGTAGGGGATGAGGAGGGTCTAGGGAAGCAGGGAAAGTAAAGGGTGTGCCAAGGGTCCAGGGCAAGGAGCCAATAGGAGCATCTGAATTCGCCTTCAGGAGAGGCTAGATGACCTCCCAGGCCCTGGGGAAGGGGTGGGCTGCTCCAACAGCAAGTGCAGGGGGGCCCCACTCACCAAAGAGGGGCTGCTCCAAGCTGGGGAATCCACAGCTGCCCGGTCTCCTGCCTAGCCGGCAGTTCCCCCGGGCAGCAGCCCCTTGGCTGGCAAACTGCAAGGAGACAGGCAGGGGAGGGGTTCTGAGGGTGGGGTTGGGCTCCTAGCGCCTCCCTTCCAACCCCTTCTGTCCTGAGTCCTGTGCCCCACAGACTTCCCCCAGGCCTGGGTGGGAAGGGCCCTGTCAGCTCTAACACTGAAGGTGCTCCAAAGAACCCAGTGCATCTCTTACCCCCTGGGCCTGGGCTTCTGAGTCCTGAGTACACCCCACCCCCTCCACCCATCCCCAGCAATACCCTCCTAGCAAGTCACAGTCCCTCTGCTCACACCAGGACACAGTGGACTGGTTGCTGGCAAGCCTGCACCCCTAGCTGACCAAGAGTTGGCACCACACGGGCAATCACCCTAAGGGTGCCATACCAATAGCCCACGGGAGCCGCAAAGAAATCCACTGTCCCCAAACACCCCAGGTCTGGCTACCTCTGTTCAGCTCCGGTGACCAGAATGATCCAACCAGACATAGTGCTTAGCACCCGGCAATTTGGCCCAAAAACAGAGTATTAAAGTTATCCCAGAGAACTGGGCCAGAACACAGCTCTCATTGGTTCTGCATTTTAAATCAACAGAACAGTCCTACCCTTCAAAACTCGACTTGTTCAGTGATTCCCCAGGAGTGGCTTTAGTGAAAGTCAGCAAGGGCGGGGGGCTCACCCCAGACCTCCAGGTAGAAATGGCAACTCAGTTGATGCAGCCCAGACGCTGGTGTCCACAAGGAAAGGACAGCCGGGAAGGGCGGCTCTTCTTCCAGCCACACTGGAGAGAGGAGAACGCTACCTGAAACTCAAAGTCAAAGTGGGCCAGGGAGCATTCCCGACCTTCATGCTTTGGGCAGATTCTAAGTTAAAACACCAAGATTGTAGCATTATTTTGGTTAGATCTGTTGGGAGCTTCCTAAGTGCCAAGCCCTTTACCTGCTCACTTATTCCTCACAAGAACTTTACGTGGAAGCCAGTACGAGCTCCACGTCACAGGGGAGAAAGCCGAGGCACGGAGAGGTGGAGTGAACTGCCCGAACTCACGTGCCTGGTTTAACCCACATCCAGCAGGTTCTCCAGATCCCATACTCTTTCCCTCTAAGGAGATTTGACTTCTGTCCCTCCAGCTTACATGTACTTGGCTTTCTAACATGCATGTGATTAATATGTCAACCCGTTTGTGAATTGACGTGAGAGGGACCCTGCATTAGAAGGGGACAGACAGACAATTTCTGAGACTTAGAACATTCCTTCCCTTTGCCGTCTGTCTTACTGACCTACTGACTCATGGCTGAGGGGGTGAACTCATGTGTTGGGTGACTACTCTTCCCACAGCCTGCTAGTTGGCATGACTCCCCTGGGGGGCAGGTGAGTGGGTCCTCATCTCCCAAAGCTGTAGTGCTGCCTGACTCAGATCACCCAGCCCTCCACACTATGTTTCTCCTTACTATCCCCTCTGGGAGGTCAGGGTCCTCACTCCCATTATTTAGATGGAGAAAACTGAGGCTCACAGACTATGCAAATGTGCGTGAACAAATAAGAAACAGCAGGAACTTGAATCCCTGTGGGTCAGCTCAGGCCAGTGCTCTGGCCCCTTCACCATCAGCTTAGCGGAGGAGAAACAGAACTGAAGCATTCCGCTTGCCTTGGGGAGGGGCACAGAGGCTGCGCTGAGACTGCAATGGGCCAGCTGAGGCTTCGGGGCCTAGAAGTCCCGATGTAGGTATGAACCTACTTAGTACCAATAGGAAGCCCCTACCTCTAGGAGGCAGTACATAGGGGAAGGGCACAGTCTAGATTCTTAGAAACCACCACTATGATCAGAGAAAAAAGCACAGTCCTGACCACACCCCATCCCACCCCTGCCTCACCCTGAGGCAACAGAGAAGCCGTCTCCATCAAGAGGGTTCAAAGGGGGGCCCAGAGAGAACAGACTCTGCCTTAATTCTGACTGCAAGGTGCAGGCCCACCCTGCCCTAGTGCTCCAGACAAATGCGAAGCCCTTTAAAGAACGGTAGGGAATACCATCAATAGCAGCGCTAGGTAATATTTTTAAGTTATTTAGGGGTCCATCTACAGTTACAATGTCATTTCATTCGAATATACTTGCTTTGTATGTATGTATTTCACAAACATGTCAGATTTCCAGGCACCACTCTAGAAAGTACAGGGGAAAAAAACACAAAGGAAGAGAAGCATTTATTGGCATTCACAATGTTTCCCAGGCATCTGCTCCCTTCACAGGCATTAGCAGCTCTCACCTCACACCAGCCTGTGAGTCTGTGAGTTTGGTACTGTCATATCCCCATTTTACAGGTGAGAAAGCTCAGACTTTACAAGGCTAGGTCATTTCCCCAAGCTCACATGCCCGGTAAGGGGTAAAGCCAGGATTCCGGCCCAGGCAGGGTGCTTGGGAGCCCACACTCAGACCCTCCTCCCCGATCCACCGCCATCTGACTACATTCAACCCCCAAGATAGGAAACAGCAGCCTTAAAGAGACAACTCTAGAATTCCAGCTCCAAAACCAGGATTCATACAGAGTTTTCTTTAAATAGGAGCATCTTTCAAGGTGGGTACTGTTTAAGTTTTTTCCCCTAATTTCCCCTTCCCATGGCCACCCAAGAAACTTAAGGAACAGGTTTGGAAGCTGTTGCTTTTGCTAATAAATCAGAAGTAACTGAGGCATCTTGGTATAAATCCCTCAGAAAGTGGGACTCAGGTCTACAAGATGCAGCCCGGGCACCCAGGAAAGACTGTTTGAAGCCCCAGTCACAGGTCCCACCGACCCCAGGGAGGGCAAAGCCAGGGCATGAGAACAGAAAGATGGCAGAAGTGAGATCCTCCTAGAAATGCCCCCACTCTCCTGCCAACCTGGCAAAGCCCAGCTTGGGGCTGGCCAAGCGGCCTTGATATGCTAGAGGCATCTGCCCTGGAAACCACAGGCCCCAGAGCCAGGTCCCTCTGTTCCCAGGGGAGCTTTGGCCCCTGCAAGGACTCCACAATGACCTTGTCCTCCAAGCCAGACTGTGATCCCCACGGCCCCTCCCTGGGCTTTGAGGAGCCTCTGGTATTGCCTGCCCCCACCTCTGGTTAGTCAAAACCCAGGAAAACCCTGGACACAGGAGCCCAGAATCTGTAACTTCTCATGGAAGGCAGGGGAGTTGGCAAATCAGAAAACTCAGATTTCAGTGTCGGCCACCAGATTAGGGCACAGGGTAGGAGTGGAAAACACCTCTATGCTGTAGGACTATAATTTGGAGCTAAGAGCTCCAGCCTTGGCCTGGATATCATATAGCAAGTGGACCTCCCAGGCCAACATTCCTGCTGTCTCCGAGTCTCAATTTGCCCACCCGTAAGGTAGGTATAACCATAGCAGTGGTGGTAAGATTGGAAGGACTTAAAGCATGCAGTCAGTGCCCAGGCATAGAATATTACCAGCCCCACTGATGGCCAGATTTCTTAATCTCTCTGGGCCTCTGTTTCCTCACCTGCAAAATGGGGATACTTTTCACAGGGCTGTTGTGAGAACTGATTAATATAGTGCCTGGCATAGAGTAAGCATTCAAAAAATGTTACTGTTGTCATCACTAAATGTCTGGTTTGCTTTTCGTCTTGGGGAAGCGCCTCAGGAAAACCATCCCTGACTCTGACAGTGAGGTAGACACTCTCCCTGACAGCAGTGCCAGACCCCGGCCAGGCAGACCTCTGCCCACAGTGCGTCCCCTCAGCTCTGCTCCCAGCCTGGGAACCTTATGCTGAGCCTCCTCAGTGGCTTTGTTGCTGCCCTCTAGTGGCCACACTCCGTAGTGCAGTCTCTTAGCCGCATCTGGGCTATGTTCAGAGTTCTGCCAGGTTGGCTGCAGCCTGCTGTGAGGATGCAGCCAGCGGGGGGTGATGGCGCAGGATGCAGCGAGGTACAGTGATGACACCCACAGCCGAGCTTCAGCCTCCGCTCTGTGCACCTCCTCTTCCCCACCCACACACCAAGAGGCAGGCAGCAACAGGCAGCCTCACTTAACCCGAGGGCCTCTCCCCCCTGGTCTCATTCCACTCTGGCAAGGGAAGGAGCACTGAACGGAATGTCACAGTCACAGAGCCCACAGCCACTGCTTTCCTTGGCTAGGTGACCTTGGACTCACCCCTGGCCTCCCTATGCCTCCGTTTTTCCATAGGTCCACTGACTCTAAGGGCCTCCCAGCTCTGACCCCTGGGGTTCTCTGATCCCAGAGAGGCCCCCTATGCTATTTCAGAGTCAGGGCCACCCTA
This sequence comes from Phataginus tricuspis, assembly GCA_029783875.1. Lineage (NCBI taxonomy): Eukaryota > Metazoa > Chordata > Mammalia > Pholidota > Manidae > Phataginus > Phataginus tricuspis. Next base: position 2,369,092 of record JAQQAC010006904.1, on the reverse strand, counting down.
ACATTGCAGGCAGGGATCCTCCTTTGGGAGTGGGAAAGCCCCGGTCATCTTCTGATAACAGGGCCAGCTCTGCCCCAGCCCCTCAGCCTGATCCGTGGCTGCCCCAGTGGGGCCCAAGAACCAGGGAACTCTGCCCTCTGCCAAGTTAGCCCCTCATCTCCCGCTCCATTAAATCCCATGCCCGAGCTGCGACTCTTTGCCTTTTCTGGGCCACACACCCCTTAGAGAGACACAATCCTCCTTTCCAGAAAGATCCACTTGTGCCCACAATTTCACACAATTAGAAGGTTCCCAGACCTCCAAAAGCCCACCCATGGGTGCCCCTTGTCTTTATAGAGGTTTAACCCCTTCATCAGTAGCATTCTCCCCTCCCCTAGGATTTTCTTTCCAGCAGACCATATTGGAGAAGGCGCCACAAATGTGTATATACTGATGTAGTACCATCCCCCAAGATTTTTACTTTATTAAAAAAAACTAGGGCCAGACAACACGTGTGCAACAGTATGCCACCATTTCTCATTTCTGAAAAGGTGGTGTGTGTGTGTGTGTGTGTGTGTGTGAATGTGTTTTTATACGTGCATAAACCACCACCGAAAGAACTTTTCTGAACCAGTAACTGTGGATACCCCAGTGGGAAAAGCTAGGAGACAGGTAGGAGGAAGACACTGTTTGTACTCGGAGCCTTTTGGTTCCGTTTGAGTTTTTTTGACTTCCAGGGGTAGGGAGAACCCAGCACGTGCAAGAACTGCAGGGGTGACTGATGACCAGGTGGGGCACTGAAAACCAGCCATGCGACTCACGGCGCCTCCGGCTCCATCCCCAAGGCACTGCCAGCCAGCTCTCCCCTCCCCCATTTCCAAGGCACCGAGGCCAAAGTCACTACCTTTCTGCCAGAACTGGGCCACTAAGTTCGGTCAGCTGGGGCTGCCAAGACAGGGCGGGAGCTGAAAAAGAGGGAGACTTCACAGGATCTAGGGAGCAGCAGAGACCTGAGTTTAGGAAATGACTCCTCCCAGCTTTTTCTTCCTAAAAACAGTTTATGAGTCCTCGGGAGATAGGGAGAAGAGAAAAGAAGAACCTGAACATTGTATTTCTGAGCAGATTCAGGAGCAAGTATGGAGGGGCCCTAAGGCTCTGGGGCCCCAAGAACTGGCAGTGAGGACTGGACATGGAGGGAGGAGTTGGCAAACAGACCTCTGGGATGGAGACTGCAGAAAGGAAATGCTTAATCCCTGTGTCTGCGGTAGCCAGTGCTCGTCCACCAAAGATGTTTGTTTAGGTAAGGCTAAACATAAAACAGCATTTTTTTTTCTTCCTAAGGAAAATGAGGCAAGGGGAAAACAAAGGTTTGAAAGTCTGAAAGAACTAGAAGCCAAGTCAATGTGTAAGAGCCAAGCCATTTCTGAGCTATACATATGGGTCAGAATTAGCTGGCAGCCAATGAGGTATGTGTTTCCTAGCATCCATGAGATGAAATTAAAACATCTGCTCAAGAGATACCCCAAAATTCCTGATATTGAATCCAGCATAAGATTTCTCCTGAGAGGTCTAAGAGCCCTGGGCCTGTACTGCCATCCTCAAGACCTAATAAGCCCAAGGACAAGTTTCATGGGACTGTGTTCTAGAATATCCTTCAAGATAAGCAGTATGCCAGCACATACTTTAGGCGGGGGCAGTAATCTGAGGGGGTCCAGAGTCAGCTTTTGCCTGTGGTCTGGATCAGTCCAGGGGAGATCGGAGGCCCCGTGCTTCTCTTTGGGGTCAGGCCCCCTCGACTTGAAACACTGTACCGCCTCCGGAGTCCCTGGGCTCCGTGGCCCAGCCACAGACCCCACAGGCAGGACCAGTATATCCTTCAGGTACCTCCAGTGGGGGAAGTTCTCACAATCCTGTCTTTGGAGACAAGCCCCCAGAGAGTGACTGTCCACTGACTTTTCTCCATCAGCAGAGGTGCCTGGCTGCATCTTATAAGCTCTGGTGTCTCCAGAGCAGGTCACTCCGATATCCCCACGTGATGACCCTGCGGGCACCATCAGAATCTCAAGCCTCCTTGAGAAGTTACCCACAGTGTGTGAGGAGGCAGGCGAAGTGGCGGTTGGGCCCCCAGCTGTGGGGCCAGACAGGCCTGCATTTGAATCCCATTGCTGTGGCTTTTGGCTATGAGACCTTGAGCAAGACATTTAATCCCCATAGGCCTCAGTTGTCTTTATCTATGACATGGGAAAGACAATCACAGAATCTTTCAAGTATCTGGGTTGCAAGACAGAAAGCCAGTGAATGCCAAGAGCTTAGCACAGTGCTGGGCACAGAGCCGGTACTCCTTAGACAGGAACTATGAGTGTGATTTCTAGGGACCACTCCAACCTGCACCCAGGCAGTAGGGGGCTGGAAATGTTTAAGGAGATTAAAACAGATGCCACAGAGCGTGTGGTTGAAGACCCTTTCTGTTGGGACTGCAGACTACCTCACGGGCCTTCTGTGGGCCCGGCCCATCAGCAGCGTCACAGTGCAGCCCGAGGAAAGTCTTCCCCAGCTGTGAGGAGAGCGACTGACTGCTGGCACAGGGTCTCAGTGTGCCCAGCTCCTTGATGGGGAGGGATGGGTCAGAAGGGCCCAGTTCCCCCAGGCCAGTCCTACCACAGCCTGGCCTGTAGTAGGCCGGACCCTTCTGCCCCGACTAGGCGGAAGGGCCCTGGTTTCCTGTCCCTCCTCCTATCCCCAGCAGCCACAGCCAGAGCTGGAATAGTACTGAGGCCCCACCCCCGGTACCGGGCTAGGGCCCATCCTCCCTGCTTTGGGGTGAGAAACTGCCGACAGGAGATAAAGCACAGGCGAGCTGCCACAGAGGGGCCGGGAGGGGAGCCATCTGTCCCCAGATTCCAAGTCTCCAGTGCCGAGCCCAGCTGGCCCCAGGGAATGAAGGCAGGGCGTGAGGGAAGCTCCCCGGGCCTTGGGGTTATAACACAGGGCGGAGGGACTCTGGGAGTGGATACACAGAGAGGACCACCGTCCCGGCTCCCACCACACAGGCGTTTACCGCAGGTACGGCCGCCATCCTCCCGGGGGGAGCAGTGAGGCCCGGCCAGGTGAGGGACTTGCATAAGCACGCACAGCTAGCGGGCCAGGATCCAAGCTCGGTTCCACAGACCCCCACACCCTGGCCTTAACCATGAAGCTTAAGCTAGGCCACACCCAAGGGCAAGAGCTTCAGCCAGCCCCTGGGGACGGGAGGGGCGGGCATGAGCGCCAGGGCTGGGTGGCCGCCGGGATCCCAGCACACCCTGGTGCCAAACTCGACCTCGGCATTCACCCTGACCCAGACGTGGGCTCACCCGGTGAACACCAAGTAACCGTCTCTGAGGATCAGGTCCGTGGGCCGTCAGGAGGAGGGACGGGAGCTCCCCAGGCCCTTCCTTCCTAGTGCCCTGGGTCAGCAAACGGGTCTGTGCCGTGTCACCACATCCAGGGGAGGCTCCCTCCCCAGCTGAATGGCAAAAAGGAAAATTACCACAAAGATTAGAAGAAACAACAGGTGTGGACATGTCTGATTCAGTACCGCACCTGATGGTCAGCAGCCGTAACACACTCGGCTTCCCGCTCTGGGCTCCGGGTCTGGCTAATGAAGTGGAGGAAGGTGTGGGTGGTTTCATGGACAAGAAACCCAGGAATGCCTAAATCCTGTGCAGCACAGAAGATACCAAGGAATGTCTTTATTACGACCTGGCCTGAAATGGTCTAGAATGGGGCATAAGATTTGGGCTTAAGGATGGGATAAGGCCCCTGTTCCCTTAGCCCAGAACTTGCTACCAGCCCACAGCTGGCTGCAAGGATGCCAACATGGCTCAACCTGTCACCACTCTGTCTCCTGGATGGGAAGCGTTAGGAAGAGCCGCCCATTGGTAACATGGCCTCAGTCTCTCTGCCCCTACTTCAAAGGGGCCTCCATTAGATGATGGCAGCTGCCCAGGGAGGGCCTAGCACCGTGTGAGGAACTCTCATGCCACCTAGTTTGGTCCTCCCCACAAGCCTGCATGGAAGGACTAGAGCAGAACTCATGTCATGAAGAAGGCCCACGGCTCACAGAGGTCGAATTGCACCCACAGCTCAGAAGCTGCAGGGTAAGGAACCGCATCCAGGCTATGGGGCACTGGGTATGAGGTTCATATGAAGCAAGGTCCTTACCAGGGGTCTCCCCGAAGACTCCCTTCCTACCCCCTGTGACCTCCTAAAGCACTCAGTCTGAACCACCCCATTAGCCCTCCTGAACCCGTACTTACACCCTAAGTGCTCAGGAGCAGCGTAGCAGAGCATGAGACCCAGACCCTGGGTCCTGAGCAGCCTTCCCCAATCTGAGGCCCTGGTACCAGGGGAGGGGAGATCACACCCACCTCCCAGGGCAGGTGAGGGGCTTAAATGAGATCTCGTGCATGGCCTTCTTAGAATAGATCCTGGTACAAGGCACTCCCTCAGTGATACTTCAGAAGGCTGGCATCAGACTTCTCTGGCATCTTCATCTGCCTGCAGAGTCACCGAGGGAGAGCACCAGGCCCCCTGTCCAGCCCCAACCCCTGTGCCCAGCCTGGATCCCCAGCACACTGCTAGGACTCAGTGGGTGCTAAACAATTCGCTGCCCCCAGCGGAGATGCAGAGAAGAAAAGCGCTGTGCCCTGCTCCCCATCCCAGAGGAGAAGATGAGTTCTTCCAGTGATTCGTAGCCCACAGTCATCCAGCTCTAATCAAGGAGTAAACACAAAGAGGGAATCTAAACATTTAGAAAACTCGGGAACTCTGTGCCCCATGCACACCATGGGGATTTATAAAGAACAAATCATGCCTGACAAACTTGATAGCTTTCTTGATAGAATTACAAGACTGGTAGATGAAGGGAATGCAGGCAGGGTAATGTATCTCGATTTTTAGCAAAGCATTTGATACAGCATCTCGAGTAATCTTACAAAATTAATTGGAACAGACTTGACTCTAAGCACTTGTCATAGGCAGGGGAAGGGGCTGAGGGACAGAGTCTGGGAGTGGGGACAGGGCTGCCAAGACCCAGCACTGGGTCAGATCTTATCTAACATCTTCATTAATGATCCTGAGAGAGGGAGTAAACAGTCTGTTAATGAAATTTGCAGAGGATATTAAATTGGAAGGTGGTGTGAACACCAGTGAGGACAGCAAAGGGGTCCAGAGAGACCTGGGGCAAAGAACCTTGGCAGGAAACTGCGAGCGTGGAGTTGGGGGGAAGGGGGCACTGGGCGGCAGGTGGGGCTACCTAAGAGCCAGGGGGTGGGGAGGGCATCCCTGGGGCTAGCATGAAGCTGGAAGCTGCCACAGCTAGCTGGGACTCTGGCCAAACAGGCAAACCTTTTCCCATCTGCTGAAGAGAAGGGCTGGCCGGCCAACAGGCAGGCATCTTTGCAGCTTAGTGATGGGCGGAGTGCCTGTAGGGGGCTTGGAGCGAAGCCCACCCACCGGAGGAGAGGAGGGTTTGTCTGCAGACCAGGGAGAGGGAGGGGAGGGCAGCAGTGGGGAGAAGGGCTGCTGAGGGAGACTGGCTGGGCCGCCCCTGACACCCAGGATGTCCCTGAGCTGCCGCCCCGACACTGCTCAGGCAGGTGCTGCGGGGTAAGCGGCAGTGGGCGGGCTTCTCCCAGTCCGCTGGGCAGTAACACATCAGCCGGTGGCCCAGCCTGGAGCCCCAGGCCTGTCCAGGCATGTAGGGTGTGCTGAGGACACTTCATCAGTAGAGGTTCTGACCTTGGGGGAGGAAGAGGGCAGGGTCTGTTGTCTTTCTGGAGAGCTCCTGACCCCTCTTTACTGGGTCGTGAGGAGGGAGATGCTTCCCCAGCCAGGTGAACCAGCCTCTCCGGGGTCAGGGAAAAGCTGCCTTCTTCCTGTCCTCAGAGCCCGGACCTCCCCTGCCCTTCTCTCTCCGACTCAATCCCAAGGAGTCTGAGGCATGAAGCTGCCCATTTCCATCTGGACATGGAGGATTTGTTCCCATAAGGCTCCTAGACAGGCCTGAACAGGAGCCAGGGCTCCCTCGCACAGTGCTGAGCCCTCAGCAGCCTAAGAGATACTCCGTGGGAGGACGAAATGGATGCTGTTACTTCCTGAGGGTGTGCTGGGGCTGCTGGGGGAGGGTCTTCTAAAGCAGGAGGTCAGCCTTGCCATTTGCAGGACCACCTGCCAGGACACTCTGGGTGGATCCAGATGAACACACAGGGGGAGTGTCTTCTAACCCCTGAATTCATCATTATGACACTTATTGCATGCTTACTATGGCTCCATTCTGAGTGTACTCCTCATATGAATGCACTGACCTTCACAACAACCCTATGAGGGAGGTGCTTTTATCTTCCCCAGTTAGAGGTGGAAACTGAGGCATAGAGTGTAGCCCAGCACCTTGGCACCTACCCAGAAGGCCTATGGGAGAAGCAGCAGCCTGCCAAGAGCCTCAGGAGATGTTAAGTGCCACCCAGTGGGTGGGGAGAGGCAGCCCTTCCCATAGGGACCCCAGAGCCTTGCCCAGCCTCTCCGGACCCACCTTGAAGGGAGTTGGCCCAACTCGCGCCATACTTGTGGAGCCTGATTTTACTATATGTTTCCCTTCTCCCCCACCACTGCTGCGCTACACTGAGTCCTCTGAACAAGTCTGTTTCCATGGAAACCATACAGTGACTCAGGGCTTCGGGACCTTCTCTGAACCAGATTATGAATATCAAATGGTCCCTCCCCGAACCAATGCTGAGCGAGTTGGAAATGTAAAGAGAGACCTACAGTGGGCAAGGGAGGGAGACAGACGAGTGGGCATGGGGGACACAAGCCTGCCCCCGCCCCATGACAGCCTGGCATCTGGGCCCCCCTGCAGACTCACTGGAGCATAGACTACACCTCCTCCATGTGTGTGCAGCCAACACACACACACCCCTATTACCACACCACCAGCACCACTCCTGCTCTGGAACTAGGACCTGGTGGGCAAGGGGCAGGGAGGAAACGGGGATCTACATCCTTCCCGATGGGGGCCTGCCCACGGCAGAGGTGGCTGAGGGGACAGGGGGGAGGGAAGCTTTCTGCAAGAGGAGCTTAACTTCAGGTGCCATGGAGGAAGCCTCTGGCCAAAAGCATTGCAATATTCAGCAAAGAGGGAAATTTGGATTTTAGGGAGGAAGTGTGTTTCTGCTTTGGGATGAGGAGACCCGGTGTCAAGTGTGCCAGGAAGGGGGCGGGCCATGATTCCAAAACCCTAGCAGGGTTGGGGGAATCATTAGTTGAGACTTCTTCTGACTTACCCCAGACCCTTGCCCAGCCTAGGGCCACTCACCTGCTTTGTTCTGGGACAGCAGTAGGTAAATTAAAGTTTGCAGAGCTAGGCTTATTGCCTCTAAAGCTCAAAGGCACATCACCCTCTCCTTTCCCCAGCAGTTCCCTGAAGACCCAGGAGGGAGTGGAAGAGAATAGGTTGCAGGCTCAGTACCTCCCCGGTGAATCCAATGTGTGAGTCATACGGGTGAGGACACTTGGAAAAAGAAACAGGGTCATGGTGACGCCTGTGAGTGTCCCCATCAGCTGAGTACAGGAGGCTGGGAACCACCTGCCCAGGTAAGGCAACTGGCCCCACCTCAAAGGGACTGAGCAGCCCCTGAAGGCAGGTATGCATTACCCCGGCCCCCACCTGCTTGCCTCTTACACCTACTGGTTCCGTTGGCTTGCCAAAACAGCTACCTTCCCAGCCAGGATGCCTGCCTCCTGTCCCCAGTCCTAGTTCTCCTTCGCCCCCTGTCCCTACCAGCTCCGAGAAAGATGCTAGGCTCTGTGTCTGCCCTTGCCTGGACATCCACCTCCCTATCTCCTGCCTGCCCCTCTGTTAATGGTCTAAACCCATCCTCTGGCACCTGGACTCCTCAGCAGACCTTCTTAGGAGGCTCCTGCTTCAAAGCAGTGTTTTAAGCCCATCGGGAGAAGACCTGCCCCAGGGGTGAGGGTCCCAATCCTGGGAAAGGGAGGCCCGCGATGGGGGAGGGGGCGCCCTGTGGCATCGCAAATCAGGCCAAGGTGCCACCCTTGGGCGATCCTCAGGTCTTATCTTTTAACCCCTACCTTCCTGGCCAGGGCTGCTCTGGGCTGTGATTGTGAAAAGCAAGCATTGGGTGCCTGCAGCCTGGGAGGGGCTGCTCCAGAGTCCTACCCAAAAAAGGGCGGGAGGGTGCTTCTGGCTTCCCGTGGGGAGCTCTGCATTCATCCGGCCGCCCGGGCCCCACTGGGTCCCAGCTCATCCCAGAGCGATCTGCGTGGGAGCGGCGCCGGGCTGAGAGCAGGAAGCAGAGGGCAGCCCCCTGCCTCTCAGTGCAGCCCTGGCTTGGAAAGTTGGTGCAGGCAGCGGGAGGCGGAGGGAGGGGGGCGCGGGGACCTCAGGGTCTGCAGGCGCCTCAGCAGCCCCGAGACAGGCGGGCTGTGGGACTGTAAACCCGGGTAGTCCCCGAGTGCGCTCCGCAACGGAGGCGAGCAGTCGCCTTGGGGCCGCCGCGCGTCTCAAGTTTGCTGCCCTCCAAGAGTGGGGGCAGGGAGAGCCGAGGTGATCGCCGCCCTCGCCACCAGCTCGGGGAGCCCCTTCCGGACCCCAACACGCAGCTGTCCGCCCCCAGCCCCACACCGCCAGCAACGACCGTCCGCGAGCGGAGGGGCGTCTCCCACCGCGCCGCGCTCCTCCCGGCCGCTGCGGCGAGGGTCCGCTCCCGCCCGCCCTGGGGCCCAGCCGCTACCTGGTCGGGGGCGCACCGGGAGCCGCGGCAGCGCCCCGCGCCGGCTCCATCCTCGGGTCCGGCGTCGGGCTCACCGGGGGCCGGCGGGCGGCGGCGGCATCCTCCGCCCCCCGCGCCCTCCTCCTCGGCCTCCCTCCGCCTGCTCTTCCACCGCCTCCGGGCGCCCCTCACGGGCCCCGCTTCATGGCCCGGGCGCGCGAGTCCGGGGCGGCTCCGCCGGCGCAGAGGGTTCTCCGGGGCAGGGCGCGAGAGCCCCAGGGCCCGGGACCAGAGCGCCGCAGCCCCGGGCGCCGGAGCCTCACCGGGCGCCCGCCGGCCTTGCGTCCCGAGCCGGAGCGGAGGCGGCGGCGGCGGCAGCTACAGCCCCGAGCGAGCGGCGAGCGCTGCGGACCGGGCTCCGCCCCCAAAGCCGCCCGCCCCTCCTCCTCCCCACCCCTCCCGCGCCGCCCGCCGGCTCCCGCCAGCCGCGAGCGCTCCGGACACCCTCTCCGCGGGCCGCCTGCTGTGCCCACCCCCACCCAGCCCCCGGGGGAGGCCGCAACCGCGGCCCGGGTTTGGGGAGGCCAGCGGGCGGGGCGCAGGCTGCCCACTGGCCCTCCTTCCTGTACCCTCCCACCCCCTCCTCCCACGGAGGCTGCTCGATGAGGGCTCACCCAGGGCCTCCAACCGAGCTATCCGCCCGAGTCCGGCCGGAACCCCCGACTGGCCCTGCGCCCAGCTGCCCTTGACCACTTCCCCAGCCAGCTCAGCGAAGGAACTCCAGACCCCGAAACGGGAGCCCACCACCTTTCGGAGCAAGCACCCCACCACACTCCTAGCCCATTCCCCCACCCTTTATTCTCAAGTGTGAAGATGAATCATTTACCCCTGCTCCGGTTGTGTCTCTTGGACAGGGTCAAGGGTGGCTTAGGAGGACATGGGAGTGGATTTGCTGGCAGACTGGCTTCCAGACCAGCCCTCCACCCGGCCACCCCTTCCCACCAGAATGCTGCCGGCACTCTGAGGTGGAAATCTGCTGCTCTCCTGTAGGGGAGACTTGCCCGCACAGCCGGCAGGCTGAGCACTTCGGTCCTTCATTCTTTGCACAAATATTGACAGAGTATTTCCCACAGGCCAGGACTGCAGGGGCACCAGGGACTCATTGGTGACAAGACAAACAGACCCCTAGCCTCTCAGAATGGAGTGGAGAAGAATCAGAGTGTACAGGCAGAGAACTCCATGTGATCAATGGTCCCTGGGCTGCAGAGGACCACAGGGAATCCCAACTCTGTCGCCCCTCTGACTGTGCCAGGCCTGGCCACCGGGACGGCCTGTTTCATCATCTGGAAAGGCTGGCTGATCCCCTCTGGCTCCTCCGTTCTGACCAAGCAGCTATCTTCTCAGGCCACGAAAGGCAGTCCACTTCCATCTCTACCCATCTCCAAATCTCTGGTTTCCAGTTATAGCCTCTCCATCACTCCTGGATGGGGGAAGGAGAGCCATGAATGAGTTGAGAAATCCAGACACCCTGGGAAAGCCTCCCTTGCCCAGGTCGTGAAAGCCCCCACCAGCACCACAGCGTAACAGAGTGGCCGGCCCAGGGGCTCCTGGATCAGAGCCTGCAGTGTATTTGCAATGTGACTTTGTGTGAGTGATGCAGCCAGCCTCTTTGCACCTCAGTTTCCTTACCCAGAAGATGGAGACACCGGTCCTCACCTCATGGTAAAACGCCTGTAAAGCATTGTGTCTGGCAAATGATAAGGGCTTCATAATTGCATGGTGTCGTTACTGTTATTTCTTGGTTGGTGTTCAGGGTAGCCAGGGGTAAACATTCGCTCACTCACCCAGAGGAAAATATGGCCCCTGTGCTTCTCCGGGGGGCTCAGGACTTGGATCATCAAGAAAGTCTGTCTGGCCACCCAGAATCAAATATTATGAAGGCTCCTGTCCCCAGGGTTCCAACAGACCAAATGGCCATTTATCTTGGTCACATTGCAAATTTGTAATTATAAACTCCTTGCCACCACCCATTGTGAGCCTGACAAGTGAATCCCCTTCAAGCTGGAGTGTAATCCAGTGTGAGCAAGTTCAGCTTCCAGTGTTTTCCTGTAGCGGCAGTAGCCAGCCTCAGCCCCGCCTGACCTGCACCCACCGCCGCCGGGATGGTAGTGCCAGTCCTCAGTCCTGACTTCAAGGTGACCAGATCTACTTCCGCGCCTGTCCCCCAGGTCGCGGGGCTCTGGGATGCCTAACCAGAGTGCCGATCTTCCAGAAACAAGGACTTCCTGTTTCAAAATCCCTCTGTAGAAAACCCACCTCTCCCAGCCCAGAGCTGAGCCATCAGAACCTTCCCTTGCACCCAGAATTAATCCCTCCCCAAGCCTTAGCCTGACAAGAATAGTCCAGGTTTAGGGAGCACCCTGTCTATCTCAAGCTCTCAGACCCAGCACCTCATTTTTCAAATTCTGGTGTATTTCAGATGGAGAAGAGGGAGATGTACATCTGGCTGACATGAAAAGATTGGTGTAGTTGTAATGTAAAGACGGAGTAGAATTTGGAATTTTTTTTTGAAGAACATTTGAACTCTAAAAATAGACAAAAGACCTAGTGTGTGAAACACTGGAATTCTGTTTCCAGTTTCCTGGAATCTCCCAGTTGACAAGCATGACTGTTTCATGAGCACCTACCATGTGCACTGCTCCATGGAAAGTGCTATAGGGGAAAGAGAAGGGAGAGAAAACAGTAACAGAGGCGCTTGCTTGGGGAATCGGGCTCCCACACAGTGAAGCAGCAAAAAACAGTTGCCACAAATGTGATCGAGTACAGGTATGTAGCCTTAAAGGCAAAGGATGATGGAGCCTCAGAGGGTTGTTCAGGGAGAACTTCCTGGAGGAGGAGGCAGTTAAACTGTGGCTGGTGGGATAGATAGGGTGTAAAAAAGCAAAAGAGCAGGGAGAGCCTCTGAGAGAAAACAGCAGCCAGATGGAGCTTATGTGTGAAATAATAGGAAGATTAATATTAATGGCTAATGTTTGAGATCTTACCCTGTGCCAGGCCTGTGCTGTTTGGTTCATGTGGATTATTTTGTTTAATCCTCAGAACAACCCTATGAAGGAGGTATTACTCCTATTTACAGAGGAGGAAACAGCCAACAGGGTCAAGCAGCTGGCCCGGGTCTGCAGAGCTGCTGAGCAGTGGAGTCACGCGGTCTTTCCCTACACACTAACCGCTTCCCTGTGCTGCATTCAGCCAGACTGACGCTAGCGGGGGTCCCTGCAAGGAGGCACAGGAGGCCGGGTGGGCTGGGGGAGTCAACGGCAGGGGGCAGGGCCTTCAGAAACCTCCAGACAGAGGGGTTTCCTGGAAAGAGCCCCCCAGCCCTCCTGGGAACTCTGCAATGAGACGACCCCTCCTTTCCTCAGCATGCAGTTCCCTCAGGTATGGGGAAATTGGTTAAGGGATTTGGGGCTCAAGATTTTGGCTTTTTAATATCTCTTGCTTGTCCGTGCAGTGGCGGACTGTGGCACCCACCTTGCTAGTCCCGTCTGTGTGGGGAGATGGGTGGCCCGGGCTTTGATCTGAGATGCGCCTCTGTGACCCCAACCTCCCGTCTCGCAGGCGCACTGACGAGGCCGCAAGTGCAGGCGGGATGGCTCCTGGCTGTTCCCGACTTCAGGCCTAAGAACCCACGGCACCTGGAGAGAAAGTTCCGACAGAAGAGCCAGGGCAGGGGCAGCCAGGCCCAGGGGACCCTTCCTCTGGAGCCTCAGTTTCCCCGCAGACTATGATCAGGGGGCCCATCCAGTGACAGAGTGAGGAGAGCCCTCAGAGGCGAGTGAGCCGAACCAACTCCCTCATGTCACAGATGAGCAAACTGAGGCCCAGAGAGGTCAGGTGACACCCACGGCCACTCAGGAAGAGTGCTGAGCCTTCAGCTGGGTCTCCAGCTTTTTGAGGAAAAGGTCTGTTACATTAGGTCTCTTATCCCCTAATTCTGCCCCGTTCCAGACGAATTCTTGTTCTGGATTAATTCCTCTCCTGGGTAAATCGAGGGACCTGAAACTCCTCTGTGGCTGAAATAAAACAAGTATTTGAGTACCTTACCACAGGCAAGACTGTGGACTGGTCCCTCAGAAATATATGATACCATTTCCTTCCCGTAAGTTCCCCATGGGTCCCTGGGCCCAGAGGTCACCAGACCTTGCCAACTCCTGGAATTCAAAAGACCACATCATTTTGGCCGAACCCCCCAATTCCTGTTCTTGCCCCTTCCTGCCCAGTCAGGTCCTCAGCCAAAGCCCCTTGAAAAATCACCCCTCTGGCAAAGTTCCCGTGAGTCCCTCAAAGGGACACTGCGTTGCTCCCAGACCAGCCTATCAACTGCATTCACCACTGGCCATCTGTCACGTTTGTCTGCTCCTGCACTAGAACTTGCCCAAGACCCCAAGCCTGCCTGAAGGAGTGCCCCTACCCCACCACCATGCCTCCCTGAATAGGGTCCTTGTGGGAAGCTAATGTCCAGGCCAGGGGTAACTCCTGGTGCTCCCACAACCCCAGTCCTTGGGCTGCCAGCGGCTGGGAGAACCCCAGCTCCCCCAACACAGAGGCCCCAAAGCATGACTGCTGGTGCCCCACTGGTGCCCTCTCTGCAAAGGGCTTGTCCCTCTGGTGGCTGCAGCCTCTAACCCCTGGCCTCGAATGCAGGCTAAGGGCCAGGGGGGAGGGTACTGTTCCTTGCTTACTGGTTCTCTTCTTGGAACCACTCCCAAAACACAGTCCCTCTCCTCCTCTAGTAACAGAACAAAATGCCCCGAGTAAACTAGATGTCGCCTACAATCTTGGTGGATGGCAGGAAACAGAAACCAAGTGTCTTGCTTCTGGTGGGCACCAAGCCACAGTGCCCGGAGCCCGGCCCACCCTGGCCACCCCAGAGCTCCAGCCCTCCCAGACCTTGTAGGTGGGAGGCAGGCGTGGTCTGTGGTGATCCTCGGCCAGTCGAAGCAGGCCCCATCCTGTCCTCTAAGCTCCATCTTCCTTCCTCCGGCCTTATGTGGTCCAGCCCAGATCCTGCCAAGGGGAGTCGCACCCAAGCTTCCCCAACTTTCCGGGAGGAAAGGAGGTCAGAGAAGGTCAGATGTCCACTTCTTCCTGAAGGAGGAGTCTTCTCTGGCTGCTCTCTGAGGAAGAGGTCCAGCATCAAAGCTCACCTTCCCTAAGCCAATCTGCTGGCCACGGCCACACTGACCCCTGGAGGCCCAGGATGAGGAAAATCAGGGGATGCTCTCACGGCCACTGCTTTCCCTGTGCTCCCCAGAGCCTGTCTGCCTGCTGGGGAAGCGGAGAGGTGGCCACAGGGCCCGTGTTCACCTGGAGACTTCCACCTTAGACCCCCTGCCCAGGGCGAATCCCAGGACAGAGCCATGGGGAGGACAGATTGGCCAAAGACAAATAGGGCTCAAAAAGGGCTACAGACCCTGGGTCTGACCTAAAGTTAGAGTACAATGACTATCTCACGGGCCCCAGGGCTGGTGGTGGGAGCTGGGGGAGGACAGAACAGGATGGTGGGATGCTATTAGACCTCTGTAGGGCTGTCTCCACTGCAAGGGAGGTTGGCCCAGAGAAGACAGGCTCCTGGCAGGGCAGGGATCTCTCCTCCGTTTCTGCTCACAGAAGCCTCAGACTCTGGATTGGACAGTTTAGACCAGGGCATGAGGTCCAGCTCAAAGGCCGGCGAGGTACTGGTCAAGGTCCCAGCTGTGCGACACAGGCCCCTGAGCTGGCAGACATAGGGAAGGAGGGACAGTGTCTGGGCCTAGGGAGGGACAAATGACATGTCTTAGAAGTATGGGAAATCACCAGGGTTCTGGCCCAAACGCTAGAGTTCTCTAGTCTGGTCTTTTAATTGAGGCAGGAAGCCTGCAGGAGGCCTAGATCCTTGTCTGACGAACCCTCACCCCACCCTCAGGGTTGCCCAATCCCCTCACTTGCCTCTAGGCCAGCTCCTCCCTGTTCTGTCTCCTGCCTTCTCACCCTCGCCTGCCCTCTTCGGGCATTCCTCACTGCCTCCTGCTCATGGGGGCTCACCTGTAAGGCAACCCTTTCCCCAGCTCTAGCTGGTGGTGAGATGAAGGGAAGTCCTTCTGGCACATTCCCTGATGGCAGATGGTGAGAGCAGGAGAGGGCAGACACTGCACAGGATCTCACAGGGAGGCACGAAAGGACGTCAGGTCAGTAGATAGATGCCAGGGCTGTCCCTAGGCCTCACCTCTGAGGGGTTCTGGAGCAGCTCAGCAGATGCACAGACTCACCTTACGTGCCAGTGCACAGCAGTCCCATGCTAGGGACTCCAGCCCAAAGGCGACCACGAACCTGCCTCCTGGGCCAGTTGCCAGGGTATGAGTCACCTGGCAGAGGGCGCCTGCCCCAGGCCCCCGGGGAACCCGCATTTGTTTACCCCAAGAAGGGAGGAGGGATAGGTAAGCATTCATTGGCTACTTCCTCTTTCTCCCCTTGTCCCCATTCGTCACCTGCCTTCAGCCTCTTGACTCCGAGGTTCTAGCTCAAAACGCTCCATCTGTAGGCAGCCCAGGCCCTGGCATTCAGAAGCCAGGAGGCCAAGTGGAGAGCGGGAGTCCTCTGGGTCCCCCTTGCCCAGCCCCAGGCACAGCCAGGGTTCTTCCTTCTCCCTCTGGGGAAGAAGGGGAAGTGGGTGTCCTGCCAGGTGTGGTCCACCCTTGGTCAGGGGCCCATGGACACCTCCCACTGGGCAGCTCAGCGCTGGTCAATGCCGTACTGGCTGGCTCTGAGAACTCAGCCCAGGAACAATGGGGCCATTCAAACAGCCTGGGCTTTGCACAATGACCCTCTTGGTCTGTCTCCGTGGCTAGACGGTGTGTGAGTGAGAGAGTGAGTGAGTGAGTGTGTGTGTGTGTTATGTGTGTGTGAGAGAGAGAGAGTCTAAGGGTAATTGGAGAGCCCAGACAGAGGCAAGAGAAAGAGCACCAACCAGGGACTTATTCATAATAATCCTGAAACCATCCTTTGTTAGACAATTACTGCGTGCCAGGCACTGTACTAGGTATTTACATTTGCAAGTGACTAAGTTCCAACATTACCCCAGGTTTTAAAGAAACTAAGGTGAGGGTATAGAAGTCAGAATAACGATAACATCTTGACAGGGATATTCATGGGAAGAGACATAGGGGAACTTTCCAGGGTAATGGAAAAGTTTGCCACTTGGGTGGTGATCGCATGGATGTATACATAGGCAAACATTCACTGAACTGTCTACTGAGGATTCGTAAATTTTGCTGTATGTAAATTATATTGCAGTTTAAAAAACGACAGTACACCCGTAGAATAGAATATTACCTAGCCATAATTAAAGACTAAGGAAGCTTTCTGTATACCAGTATAGATCATCAGGACACGCTGTTAAATGAAGAAGAGCGATGTGCAGAACAATTTCACAGATAGTATGCACACCGCATATTTTAAAATGCTGTCTATACATATCTGCTTGCATGGGTTCAGATTATCTCCAGACACACGCACAAAAACCATGGCTGCCTCTGGGAGGAGCCCCCACACAGCTGGACAAAGAGGCTGGAGGAAGATTTTCCACAATACACCCTTTTCTTAACCGTTGAAACTGTATTACTTATTCAAAAAGAGCCAATTAAAACAAACGGTGACTGAGTTGCCAATTCCCAAGCCGTTATGTCCATTGCTTCAGTGCATTTAATTCCAGAGTTAAACAGCCTCTCTCCCCATCCATCTTCAGCCTCCTCAGGACCATCCAGACTGCATCTGGCTGTGGTTGCCCCGCTGGGAAAAGTTCACGGCTGATCATCCAGAGCCCAGTGGGGCCTGAGCGTCAAGAGGCTGGGTCAGAGCTGGAGCTGCAGAGAAGCTGCTAACCTCGCGGACCTGAGCCCCCTCCTCATACGCTCCGCTCCATGGTGTCCCCAAGCAAATGGGAAGGCCCGGGCAGGCCAAGTATGGCCAGGATGCCTGCCCAACTTGGCTGGAGGAGGGCGGTGACAGGCAGCCTGCCTCAAGAGGAATGCAAAACTGTAGCTCACTACGGCTGAGCAGGTACTTCTGGGAAAGTGCCAGCTTGTTTTAGAGTCCTGGGTTCAAATCCTAGCTCTGCCACTGCCGTAGGGCCTCAGGCAAGCAACTTCATCTCTTTCCACCTCAGTTTCCTCATCTACAAAATGAAAACAATGACATGTCCCTGTCAGGATTGTTGAGGGGGGAGATGAGATGCTGTGTGGTCAAAGCACTGAGCCTAGAGCGGGACAGGTATGTCTTAAAAAGAACCACTCAGCACCACTGAATAGAATCATCCAAGCAGAGCTTTATAAAAGCTTATCAAGTGCTTCACTGAAGGGGTGACAGGGAGGAAAGACCTGCCCCCACCAGAGCTCCAGATCCCTTCTGGATTCTTCCTGCACAGGGCTGTTGAGAGAGTCTTGCCACTTCGGAGGAGCTCTAGGATGTTGAAGGGCTTGGACACAGTTTCCAGGTCTCACGGCCAAGAGGCAGGAATTACTCCCGGGGCACAGAGGCCATCTTCAGGTCTCCAGGAGATATCACAGGGAAGAAAACCAAGACAAAGATGGTGGGAGTTCTGGTGGGACAGGTGTTAGCACAGTGTCTTAGAATCACCTGCCTGGTTTTCCTCATCTTACCAGATCCCCCCAGCATGGCAGTCCGGGCCTGCAGCACAGGTCCCCCCACTGCACAGGGCATTAGGCCCCCACAGCTGGGGCTGACCTGGGCCCATCTGGCCTGGAAGCTGAGCTGCTTTGGGCAAGTCACTGAACTTCTGAGTCCCACTTTCCCTACCTGTAAGGATCACACAGACATCTCAGCCTGAGATCTTTGCCGCCTGTGAACACACCTCACGGGCAGCAGCACCCTGCTTCCCTCTCTCCAGGATCGAAGCCCTTTAGGAGGCAGGGTCCATTGCCCTCTTCAGCCTTCAGCTGAGACATTCAGGACCACCTCCATGTACAGGCCTATGCTGGGCGCAGGAGAGGTCACAATAAACAGGTGGCAGCCCTGTCTTGAATGAGCTTACATTTCAGCGTGCTAGGTGCAGGGTGTAGACAAGCCACAGAGAGTGAGGGACCAGGACAAATGGTGATACATGGTAGAAATAAAGGGGACCCGAATACCCTGGAACATAGAGGTAAGGGTTCATTCAGCTAGGAAAGGGGTTCCCTGCAAACGCCAAGTCCCCTGGTACAGTCTGCTTTGGCACCATCACATCAATGGCTTGTGTTTGTTCTTACCAAAGCCATAGAGGAGGTAGGGAGGTGGGGCACAGAGTAAGAACTCCATGGGACAGGCGAACACACCAAAGCTCCCAGGAGGCAGTCGGCTCAGGGGGGGATGGGTGCCCGGAGCCCGGCTCCCAGGGCAGGCTGCTCGCCAGCACGCCTGTGGTCCTCAGAACAGCCCCAGCCCAGATGCTTCCCCGGGTCCCTGGCCGCACCTGGCAAGGCCCAGTCTCCTTTGTGTAGGTGAAAAACTTCCCACCACCCAGGGTCGTTCTTCGGCAGGTGAGAGCTGTAGGCAGTCCCTTCTCTGGGGGGAGAGATTCTCCCAAGACCCAAGAGCCCCACCTCTCACCCTTCCCTACCCCATGCTCAGATCCACACCAGAAAGGCCGCCTCCAAAACACCCTTTGTATTATCCATTCGTCAAGCATCACTGGGCCTAAGCAGCCCCAAGAGCCGCAGAGGCAGGTGGGGGGATGCCCAGAGTTAATGCAAACAGCCCATCTGGTTTTCTGGGCACTCCAGAAACATATCCCCCAGAGGCAAGTTATCTCTGCTTCTCTCCAAAGTGTTTCAGCCACTATTGCTCGACTATTTCCCAAGCAGGCCCAGAATACGTCTGTCCTAGAAGGTCTCTTAACGTTAATGATTAGCTTCTACCCTTTAAAAGACATCTTTGTAAAGGGAAAATCTGCCCAACTGCAACCTGCAGGGCCCGGGGCCAGGCTGTGGAAACAGCGAAGAAACACATTCAAAGGAACAGAGCGTCCCAGTAGCTCCCCCACCACCCAGCTCCTCAGGCCAGAGCAGTAAGGACTCCCAGAAAGCAGGGACCACTGACCAGGAGGTGAGGATGGAGATCGGGATGGAAAGGCCTCTTCGGGCAGAAGGAGAACATTAAGGTCCTGGAACCCAAGGAAAGAAACACTGAAAAAGGTCCCAGAGAAAGGCTTTTGGAGTACAGACACCTGCTTCAACCCACTGAGCAGGTGGGGGGCCTAAGTCAAGAAACTGCTCACAGAGCAAATGCTGTCTCCCATCCCCTTCCACCGCCCAGCTCCAGGACAGCAGTCCCGCTGACACTTCCGCTAATGCAGGAATGTGTTGAGGATAAGAAGGGTTTCCATTAGACCACAAGAAGAGTCTTCTGACTGTCACCTGGAGCAAGACACCAAGGGCCTCCTGCAAAGCAGCTTTTACTCAAGACCCACCAGCCTGGTCCAGAGCCCTCCTCATCAGGTCTTCTGAGTCAGTCCTAGCTGGAGGCAGAGGGATGGCCCAGCTGGCTTTTAGAGAGTCTTTTCCCTGGGGAAGAAGGCGTCCCAACAGGGAAGTGATGAAGCAGCTGGCTCTTCTCACCCCCTCCCTGGGCCTCCATTAAGTGGAGACAGTAAGAATACACACTTCCTTGAGTGGTTGAGAGGAGTAAGGGAAATGTGAGTATTAAATCAAGCATTTAACAAAGTAACAAGCATATAGCGGACACTCAATAAATGCCAGCTATCACGATTATTATTATGGCTTTAAGACTGCCTCTTTCACGTCCCCCATCATTGACTCACCTACCAATGACATGACTGTGCAACCTTGCAAAAAAACAAAACAAAGTATCTGAGCTTCTGGAATGGGACTTTAGGCCTTGTTTGGTCATGTGCAAAGCCTTCTGAGCCAGAGTGGAGAGTGGAGGAAAAGTGAGGGAAGAGGGAGCCTGGGTCCCCAGGGACAGCTGCAGGTGGCATATGAAGCCCAGAGGTGGCCTCAGCAGGCACGGGGCAAGCAGAGCAGGACTCCAACGGGTATATGCAAGGGAGACTGGAAAGAAATTAGGAAACCAAAGGAGGAGCACACAAGGGCCTTTGTAGAGGCCTTTGGTTTAAGTCTGTCTTAAGGAGAGGGGAAAAAATAAATGTATGAAACTTAGCAAGTGGAAAAACTGTTCAGGTCATGCAGAGATAATTGCCAGCGCCTTCTGCATGGGGCGAAAGAACTAGGCGGCCTGGTGACAGGACAAAGTCCAGCCTGGAAGAACCTTCCAGGAGCCTCTCAGCCAATCCCAGCTCTTAGCAATCTCTTGACGACCTTCTGGCCTCCACTGCATGCCCGGTTACTGCAGGAGGCAGGAGGTGAACTCTCAGGACACACTGCTAAAGAGCGGAGCTGCCTCCTGTCTGGTTTGCTCCCGTGCCCAGGCTCTGGGGCCACACAGCGAGCCCAGGCGCTGTTGGTAGGCCAGCAATTCCCCGGAAGGCCAAATCGAGACCAAGTCTCACATGCTAAACAGCCCAGAGACCTGCACAAGCCTTAGGAAGGCCCTCAGAATACTGGCTTCAGCACTCTCGCTTTCAGCAGTGGCTCTGGCACCTGTCCTGTCCCCAGACTAACACTGACACAGCCAAAGGGCTGCTCCCCATTCGGGCAGAGTCTACATCACCCCAAGGTGCCACAGCCTGGCCTGACACCTTCCCACTTACAGAAAGCCGGCTCAGGCCCACTCTCCCTGCCTCACCCTCAAGGCCCCGTCTGCTGGAGAGCAGCTCCTCAGCTTCGAGGCCTCCCTTCAGGTCATCTCCCCTGCCAAGGCTTTTACCCCAGCTCCCTCCGGAGAAGGTAGAATTCATTTTTTTTCATGCCCCCATCATTACCATTTTGCCCTTTTAAATGTCCATGCATCTGCCTTTTCCACTAGACTGGGAGCAACCTGAGGTCGAGTCCTAGGTCACGTATCTCTATAAACCCAGGCCCTGCCTCAGGACTGGGCCCAAAGCAGGCGGACAGTAAGCAGCTGCCAAATGAATTTCAGAAAGTGACCTCAAAATGCAAGGTCAACATGACCCAGTAAATAAGTGCTTCCAACTGCCCCCAGAGTAGGGCCCTGGGAGCTGAAGGTCAGGTCTGGACCAGCAGACCTCTCATTCATCCATCCTTGAGTGCAGAGAGAATCTCAACCTGAGACTTGGATGGGGAGACGCCCCACTGCCCCGGGGCAGAAGCCCGCACTGCAAACAAGCCTGTCTGATACGCATCATGCTGACCACCACCCCCTTCCTTTCAGGGAGAGAGAAGAAACTCAGATCCAAATCTAGTATTTGTGTCACTCCCCCACCAAGGCGCCAGGTAAACCCACACAAGCTACAGTTCTTCAGACAACACTCACCTCACCCGCACAGGGCTGGCCCCTGGTCTGCCTGCAGAGGCAGGCTACATGCCCTGTGCTGACCTTGGGTCACACCCTTTGCCCAGAAACAGAAATCAGTGGGAGGGGGGACAGGCCTCCTGCAAGCGGGGTCCCTGAGATCAAGATGTGGGGATGAGCAGGAATGAAAGCCCATGTGTGCCCCACACTTTTGCAGAATTTTTCCCTGAGGAGAGCCTCTGCTGTGGCTCTGGGGGTCCCAGGGGTGACAAGTTGAGAAGGACCCTGTGTCCAGGCAGGAAGTGAGCACTGGTTTTTCTGGATGGATCATTCATTCATTCACAAACTGAAAGTGCCCAGCAAGGGGTCACAGCCCCCCGCCCCAGTGGCGGGTGGTGGGGGGGGGAAGTGAGGGTCATGGTCCAAGGAGACAGGCAGTGTCCTTTGGAAGGGAAGAAGATGGAGGGTGAATCTTGCTATGCTTTCAGGCAAAATAACAGAAACTCAGAGACTGTTGTGGCTGAGACCAGGGTTTCCCAGTGATTGACATCAAGTGAGAGGAAGCTTGTAAGAGCAGTAAAAAGAAGTTTACTTTTACCAAACACCTGTGATGGCTGAGCTTGCGCGGAAACCCTATGAGGTGGGCTCCTCTTTTCAGTGGGAGGAACCGGAAAGCTGCCTTTGTTCTATTAAAGCTTATAGTGTACTGTTTTTATCTGTTGCCACATTTTACCCTTATTAGATCCCTATGAGGAAGGCACTAGTCTGCCTTTTTTTGGAGTTAATAAACCGGGGCTCAAAGAAGCAAAATGTGGCTTCTCCAAGGCCAAACTGTCCGGCTTCACGTCCAGAACTCTTTGCTGCCCTCTTGCACATTGGGCTGAACGGCTGGGCTGAGACAGAGGCACCAGGTGAAAAGAAACTGTGGGCTGACCATCCTAAGTCACCAGGGGAAAGTGGACTCCTGCCCTTTCATCCAAAAGCCAACTGTGGGCACCCAGGGAAGGGCCAGACAGATGTTCCCCGAAAGAAGCTTTTGCCTGGGTTGACTTTAAATGCTGATGAGCGGATAGGGGGTGAGAGTACAGGGCCCCTTGTGGTTTGCATGCTGCAGTCCAAGAGGGGGGGCAGGAAAGATGGAGGACCCATGCCGTCCTCCTCCCTAGGGGCAGATGTATTGCCAGTACCGAGAGTCACTTCTGAGGGTCACAGACAAAGTGAGCACTGTCCTTTGTCATTCAGCAGGTGCCTGGGGGTCCTCTGCTCTGGGTCAGGCACTACAGAAGGGAACACAGGGCTGCACCTCAAAGAACAGGGTGGGCCATTGCAGGTGGGGGTACAGGTGGAGGTATAATCAAAGGCAAGGAGGGGACAAGAAGACGGACTTCTCACAGCATCCCAGCCCAGGAGAACAGAAGAAATCCAAGCCATGGCTGGAGTGAAGAAAACAGGGAGAGGAGGAGAGGATCACCCCTAGGCCATGTCTAATGGCTCCAAAGAGATTGATGGGCGATGACGGAGCAAGCCTGGCAGATGGGGCGGCAGCAGGGAGGCCATGGTCAGGTGGCAGCACGAGACCAGGGGCCTCAGACACACCCCCAGAGCCAGCAAGCTTGATGTGGGCCTCCCGCCACTTGCTCCAGAATGGATTCGTCTCCCCTCCACCGGCCTCCTACCCCTTTAGTCTACCATGTTTTTCCAGGTCACCCTGCCCAGCCCTGCCATGAACCCTCTCCACTTAAGAAGCCAGAGAAAACAGCTACAGCCTCTCATGTCCTGGGTGGAGTCCAGGAAGCCAGGGGTGCCTGAGCAAGGAAGGGAGGGGAACCTACCACGGGGAATATGGCAAAGGACCTCACTTAATCCTAAGAGCTAAAAGATCCAGACTAACACAGAAAATAAACTAGACCAATGTTTCCTATCATGTGTTCCGCAGAACAGGTATTATCAGAAATAAAGGATTCTATGGTCAAATAAGTTTCAGAAAAGCAGGGTTAATTAAGCAGGTTTTTATAGCAGGACTTCCCGGAGCCTTTCATGAGCTAATATGCATGAGGAATCTCTCAGAGGGAGAAATAGTGTGCAGATGGTCCCAAACTTTTTTGACCAAAGAGCCCTTTAATCACAGTAGATTTCTCAGGACCAGTGTTCTATGGAGCATGTTTTGGAGAACACAGAACTAGATCTAAGCAATTCAGATTCCAAGTTGAGTATTTAATCTAACAAGGAACTCAGCAATCGAGAGGACCAGCCAGCCTTCCCACCAAGAAGCAGACAGGACGTAGAGGTCTGGCTCTGCCACCGTCCCTCAGAGCCTGTGCCACTGCCCATCTGCTACACCACCCAGGGCTCTTGTGAGGATCAAAGGGAATATGTAAAGCCCCTTTTACACTACAGCTCTACCAACTTAAGGGCCTAAAGAACAAATTCCTCCAGCGAGGAAACTCACACTTTAGAATATGATTTGATTTGTAAAAGCTCTCTGTGCAAACAGTGTTTACAAGAACTCTGTGGTATAAAGCAAGATACACCTATGCAAGAAAAAGATGAGGCAACGAAAGAAAGGCAGTGATGATCAGGAGCTGCGGTGTGTGCCGTGAGGAGTGGCAGGAGGAAGGAGCCAGGCACCCTGGCTCTGGATCTGGTCTGCCCCTGACCTGCTGTGTGGCCCTGCACCTGGGCTAGACCCTCCTCTTTCTCTGTGCCTGGGGAGGAGAGGAGAGACACTCTCTGAGGCCCTCCCAACAGCCCTCAGGTCAGAACTGACATCCCCATCCCTACTTCGGGGAGTCCAAATCTCCAGAGGATCTGTCCAGGTGTTAGGGGGGCTTGGTGTATGTTCCTCAGTTCTTGTCCCCGCCGTGACAAAGAACTGAAGGGCGGAGACACAGTAGTGAAGCAGAGTAAAAGTGTCATTTAAAGTTACTTAAAGAGAGAAAAAGTGCAGGCGACCTCAGGGAGGAGAGGCGCCCTGAAAGGTTGAATAAAGTTTAAGGTTAAAAGGTTATGCACTTCTTGAAAGACCTGTACTCTGAAAACTACAAGACACTCCTAGGAGAAATTAAGCAAGACACTAACAAATGGAAATGCATCCCATGCTCTTGGCTAGGAAGAATAAATACTGTCAAAATGGCAATACTACCTAAAGCAATCTACAGATTCAACGCAATCCCTATCAAACTACCAACAGCTTTCTTCAATGAACTGGAACAAATAATTCTAAAATTCATATGGAACCAGGAAAGACCCCGAATAGCCAAAACAATCCTGAGAAGGAGGAATCAAACAGGGGGAATTACACTCCCTGACTTCAAGCTCTACTACAAAGCCACAGTAATCAAGACAATTTGGTACTGGCACAAAAACAGACCCACAGACCAGTGGAACAGAATAGAAAACCCAAACATTAACCCAAACACCTACAGTCAATTAATATTTGATAAAGGAGCCCTGGATATACAATGGGGAGATGACAGCCTCTTCAGCAGCTGGTGTTGGAAAAACTGGACAGCTACATGTAAGAGAATGAAACTGGACCACTGTCTAACCCCATACACAAAGGTAAACTCAAGGTGGATCAAAGACCTGAATGTAAGTCATGAAACCATAAAACTCTTAGAAAAAAACATAGGCAAAAATCTCTTGGACATAAACATGAGCGACTTCTTCATGAACATATCCCCCCGGGCAAGGGAAACAAAAGCAAAAATGAACAAATGGGACTATATCAAGTTGAAAAGCTTCTGTACAGCAAAGGACACCATCAGTAGAACAAAAAGACATCCTACAAGATGGGAAAATATATTCATAAATGACATATCTGATAAGGGGTTGACATCCAAAATATACAAAGAACTCATGCACCTTAACAAACAAAAAGCAAATAACCCAATTAAGAAATGGGCAGAGGACATGAATAGACACTTCTCTAAAGAAGAAATTCAGATGGCCAACAGGCACATGAAAAGATGCTCCACATC
>JAQQAC010006904.1:2206519-2338942 GCA_029783875.1 Phataginus tricuspis | reverse complement strand
GTACAGCTCAGAGAAGACAAGTAGTGATTCTCATCTCACTACACTGATGGACAGTGACTGTGGTGGGGTTGGTGGGGGGGACCTGATGAAGGGGGTAGTTTAATCATCACTATATTGCTCATGTAATTGTAGGTTAATGATACTAAAATAAAATAAATTGTAAAAAAAAAAAAAAAAAGGTTATGCACTTCAAAAGTGCAGGCAACCTCAGAGAGAGGTGCTCTCTGAAAGGTTGAGGGTTCCTCCTTTTAAGGATTTTTCAGGAATGTGACCAAGGGCTGGGAGTGTAGACTTGCTAAGTGTTCCGGGAATATTTCAAATTAGCTTAACACAAGAAATGTACTGCTTTATTTCTCCCTGAGATAACCGGCATTTTGGTCTGGGAGCCTAACAAACAAGACCGCCTGCCCAGTCCCCAAGGTGGGCTGAGGTATTGTCTGTTTGCTAAAGAGTAAGTTAAGAATCTTACTTCTTAACTTACTGAGTTTTAAAATGCAATCTTATCTTTAAGATGGAATCCTTCCTGCCTTTTACAATGTTGTTTACGGTTGGGCCTGCTTGCTAAATCAGTTGCCCAGGCTGCAAATTACTTGATTAGGGGATGGGAAAGGAAAAACAGCATATAGGTAAAGTTAAAAAATAAGCTGGCCCTGCATGATTAACACAATATAGACATGGGCTATGCTGAGGTACCCTCCTTTATCTGGGGAATATTCAAACATTCTAGGCCAAGTTGTTCCTGGCCTTTTTAACTTTAATTGATTAATTCATTAACTCTGTCTTTTCTGCATTTCTAGTTTTAACTGGTTAACTTTTTGAGTCCCTTCTAGTGGGCTTTATGGCCTTATTCTCTTTCCACCCCACTCATATCTATTTTCCTGCCTGACACAGGTGAATACCTGCAAGGTGTCAAGGGAAAGGACAAAACTGTGCCCCAAGAGCAGCTCCCAGGTCCAGGCAGAGAAGCCAAACCCGGGCCCAGAAACTGGAGATGAAGCTACTACACTTCACAGTTGCAGAGAGAGCCAGGCCATCCATACCCCCATCTCCAAGACCAGCCCATATGTTCAGGCTTCAGCATCTGCCTGCAGGATGGAGAGCTGACCAAAGGTAACGGGGTGGGAAGAGGCCAAATTTTAGCCTGGTTTGCTCTAAAAGCCCTTTTGAGAGAAACAGACCCTCAGAATGCAAGATATCACAAAGCTGGGTTTGAAGAATGAGGAAGCAAACGGTGCTCTTTTGGCGTCTGCTGGGTGGAGAGATGTCACACACCTGCTTCCTGGAGGGCTCCCTTCAGCCCTACTTGGGCTGCATTTCCTATTCTTCACAAGGAGTTCGTTTTCCATTTGCTATAAATTCTGCAATTATCCACTCAGGAGGCTGAGGGACAGTCGTAAAGAGCACGCCATCCTTTTTACATAACAAAGCGGAAGTCTGGACCTGAGCTCTGTGCTGAGGTGTCTGTGATGTGTCTGGCAGAGAGACTTTCCTCAGCCAGAGGCTTACACCGCTAGGATGAACGTGTGGCAATGAGGTCAGGAGACAGTCTGTGATTGTCTGGTGCTGGGTCACTGTGTCTGGGGACAGAGGGGGTACTGACAGTGTCTATTACTCTGAAAGAGTGCAGACTCTGGGTGGCGACGCAGTGTGTGACAGGGTCTCCAGGAGTGTGGGGAGGCTATTGTCCATATGGTTTGTGATCCAGGGGCATGTCTGTCCCCCAGGGCTCTAAGTACCTGAGCACGGCCAGACTGGAGGCGTGTAAGAGCCTTCTGTGAACCTACAAGCCCTGAAAAGGTGTGTGTGTGTCTGTGTATGTGCATATGTGAGGGTGTTGGTGGCAGTGGCCTAGGTTTTGGGCCCACGGCTGTGCCAACTCCCTCCAGGACTTTGACCTTGTTGCTTCCCCTTAAACAGTAGGGGTAGACCTAACTGTCTGAGCTCTGCAGTCTCCTTCCCAAAGTGTGTGTGGTGGTGATTGGTGGGGGGGGGGCGGGTTGGCAGTGACACCAGAGAGCAGCGGTGCGCCCATCTCCTGCCATTGCCCTGCCCCAGCAGCAAGGCCCCCCGCCTTCCCAGCGGAGGGCAGACCTCTACAGGATTTCATCAGCTGCCCAGGAAATGCTCAGGACATGCTCAGGACATACATGGTGCTCATCTGTTCAGCCCCAGCAAAGTTTGGGGTAGAAGGGCCAGGAATGGGAGGTGGAATTTCAGAGCCCAGTGCTGACCCAAGGCCTGCCGTCAGCTTCCCAGCCCCACATCCAACTCCCAGCAGCGTCCTGGGGGCAACTGGCCCAGCTGCAGGCTGTGTCCCCGCTATAGGGCATCAGGCCTATGGCAGCCAGAAAAGCTGAGCTGGCTCCCCAGGATCAGCAGCCTGCACCCCACACACAGGGCTGCCTACCTGGGGCCTGGAGGAGGCTCCAGACCGTAAAGGGAGGAAAGGATCAGCTAAAAGCATCCTGAGATCCCCTCCGACCAGACTGGACTGAGGTCATGAGGAAGGAGGGGGTGGTGTCCTCCAGGGGACCCTTCTCTCCCGCTACCTTTCCTTCTCTTTTTTTTCCTTTTTGTTTCTTCTCCTTTTCTTTTCTTTACTTTTTGGTTTTTTTTGTCAGAAACCTTTCAGAGTTTAATTGAGTCTCCTTAGGGAGATGCAGCTCCATCTAATTCAACTCTTAATTAACCCAGCACACCCCAAAGAGACTGCAGAACCACTCGTAAATTAAATATGAAAAGCATTATTTATCTAGAACAGCCTTCTAACGGCTCTGACTCTGACGTTTATAGTTACTAATGAAGATGGATTTGGAGGAGAGAAGTTGAAGAGGAGACAGCCTACTGCCCTGGGAGAGACTGGAGCCCTCAGGCCCCGTGAGGGTCTTTCAGGACATGGAGAGGACAGTCACCGCAGTGCACGGGAGTGGGCCCCCCGCCTGCGCGGGCGGCAGGGGCTTTGCTTCTCCAGGTGGCAGGGAAGTGGGGGATGCTCAGGACAGGGTCAGGGTCCTGAGGTTGCTGGGTAAGGCCCCCCCCCTGCTTGCGGCCAGACCATCTCGCTGCTCATTTTTCATCCCCAGCCTAATCCCTGACCTTCGCCCTCCTTGACTCAACTTGAACCACCGCTTATCATTCCAGTCCTGCTTCCAATCCTGTCTCCATCTATCCCTCCAGACCGGTCAATGCTGGCCCATTGGAAATTGCTGGTTAAGGCCTCATCTCCAGTATGTGAGTCCCTCCTCACCCTCCAAATGGCCACAAGTAGCCATGGGGAAAACGTCATCCTGGCTTTCAAGGAGCAAAAATGTGCCTCTTTCTCTATGTAGTTGCATAGAACCAGAGAAGCCGAAAGTCGTCTGGAGCCTGGGTCCTAAACAGGAAGCAACTGTAACTTGACTGGTTACCCTTTCACCCCCAACCCCACAAATCACTGCAGGGTGAGCCCGGGGACCACGCCTTACTCATCTGTACAACCCCAGGCCAGCGCCTGGCATAGAAATGCCACAAATGTTTGCAATTTGCAAGAGCAGAGGAGGAAAGGTGAGGGGAGGAGACAAGACTAAAACAAAGCCAACAGGTGACAAATTGGGGTCAGTATTCTGGCTGCATCTCTCCCGTCAGGCCTTTAGGGAAGGCAGCTCTGTGAGTCCCCTTCCCCCTCAGAGCCTTCCTTCCCTTCCCCGTTAAGAGCCCACAGTCTCAGCTCAGCCCAGGAGTAGAAGTTCAGCTCTCCATCCTCAGAAAACGACAGGAAGGAGGGTTCTAGTTTGGAACTGGCTCTGTGGAATGCCGTCTTCATCATCTCCAAAGGCAGGTCTGTCTGCCTCTTCCTTTGGGCCCCTCTGGCCCCTAGAGAAAGAGGAGTGATGAAATTTTCAGCTCTGCCAGGTAACAGGCTTCTCTTTAAAAGACTAAAACCCCTTCAGGCCTTACCCAGCTGATAATTTAAACGACACATCTGCTGAACCACCCGCTGTGTGCCGGGTGCGCCGTGAGAGACAACCAGGAGCACCACGCACAGGCTCTGTCCTCCCAAAGCTCCCAGTTCAGTCCACGACACAGGGAAATAAAAGAGCCTCTGAAAAAGGGCTTTTATCTCTATGGAGTACCCACGGTTCTCCATGTGTATGGCCTCTTCCACGGCACTGAATCGATAGACCCACCTTTGAGCAACTACAGGTATGTTGGGGAGAGGATACCGACAGAAATGGAGGTTCCAGAGAGACGCAGCTAAAGGTCTTGCTGCCTCGGCCCGGGGCCCTGGACTCCATAATAGGGCAGACATCTGGGACGCCTGGGTCTCAGCCTAGGTGAGGCCCCACTTAAGCAGCCTCTGTGTCACCTGAAAACCTAGAGGTTGGGTGTTCTGGAATTCTGAAATAGCGAGAAAAAAAAATCAGCCTTTGAGCCTTGAAAGACCTTATCAAGTACTGTTAACAACCAACAGGGCTGTAAAACACCAAGGTGTTTCCCACCTGGAAAGACAGATGTCACCAAACCACTGGACATCCATTCTATTGGCGGACCTCAAACCAAGGACTCTTTCAAACCCTCAAGGAAAAGCTGGCTGCAGGAAAGGAGCTTCTGCCTGAGATGGCCACAGAGGTGGGGGACTTCCCCCTGGAGTCTGTGATTCTTCAGCACCATCTTCCTTTCCCTTTACCACTGATCTGGCCGGCCCTATACTCTGACGCGCTCCATTAACTAACTAAAAGCCTTCTCAACACCACCTCCCTTACCTAAATCCTGCTACTTTTGATCCCCTTAAGGGGTCTTCTGCCCCTTAAGAAAAAAAGAAAAACTTCTAGTGTGTTTTTCTCAGCCCATAACTATTGCTGACAATAACATTTTAATAACTGTTCCTTTAAATACTACAGAAGGTAGATTTCCTTCTAAAAGTCCTTCTGGTGCTTACATTTCCCTCTTATGATTAATCCCAAAGTTAGTTTTTTTTAAAAATTGGGCCTTGAACCCATGTCAAGAATATGCATGTCAAGAATATGCTCATTATAACCCTATGACAAAACTCAGTCCCATCAGAAATGGAAACTAATACTGGGAATATTCTTGCTACAATAGTTCATTCTCTTCAGAGACACTTCATCTTGCTTTACAGAAACTGTTTAACTCCACTCAGGAAAGCTTCCCACCCTGAGGACAAAAAAAATTTTTTAAACCTGGCTTTCTCCTCTTGGGATAAATGGCATTGCCAATAGGTCTGGGCTCCAGTGGGATACTAGTTTTTATGTTAACATCACACTTACACCACCTGCCCCACACTAACTTTTCCTCTGTTTCCAGGATGGATTTTAGAGACTTTCAAATGTTTAGCATTACCACCCTTCCAGTGGATCATGTTTCCCTGAAAAGACCGTGCAGAAATTTCCAAAAAGAGGCCAACACAGAGCACCTGGGAGAACTGCCAGAGGGGACGACGCACCCCCCCCCTTCATGCATACCACGCAAAACCAGCATGGATAATTCAGCCGGAAAGATGGTCCGAACTTCCCCGACCCGGCAGACGTAATAAATTACACAACTTCTGCTCTGGAACCCAAACCAACCAGTTTAAATTTAAAAGCATCAGCTAGAATTGTCACGGATGGTCACATAGCCCTTAATTTCTTCTTAGATAGCACAAGGGAACCTGCTCTCTAACAGCCCTTCTTGCTGCGCCTACATAAATGCCACAGGCTCAAGTTGAACAATTTCTACTTAGGCTAAAAGAGAAAGTCACCCAGATCTCTAGGATAAAACAAAGAGTTCGGTTTGCGACACATTCTCATTGCCTGGATCTGATAATCCAAGCCCCCGTCTCCGGGATCGATCACAAGTAACAAGTCTCTGGTCCCTGCCCGTGTTACAGGCTGGTCGGCATGTTCTGTTCCGTCTTCAGAGTGACTGTGCAGGCCCTGTCACATCAGAAGATTAAGAAACTCACTGTGTTCCTCAGGGGCTATTAGGTTTCTTAGGAATTCTTGTCCAACTACAGACTACATTCGCGGAACAACCCCCTAATCAGCAAAATGTTGGCAATGATGAAGACCTGGGTATCACAGGTGAATGCCTGGCAGCCTGACCTTGCTTCTAGCCAAAAGAGAGGACCAGGGGAGGAAAACGCAGCCCCTGACAGGTCCTGACTTGGCACCGTCACTTAGCCCTTGGTATTCTCCAAGCTGCAATGATGACCAGACATCCTCCTATTCTGACTGATAGAATGACTGCCGCTTCTTTGCCAGTTATGGCCTGAGTCTCACTTCATTCCTCCTGCCTACTAGGTTACGATACCAATCAGAATTCTCTTCCTGACAGTGTCCAATCCAAAGCAAAGCCTTGCTTCCTTGAACCCTCCTCCCAAATCACTTAAACAAGCACAGATGCTGTAATAAGTCCTTTCTAACCCCCCCTTACTGAGACTGCCCTTGTTCCCTGTCAGGTGCATTTCTCCTCTGCTGCAATGAACCAATAAGCCAAGTTTGTTCAAGTAAAGGTGTGTTTCTAGGGACCTTTGGCTGGAGGACGCTGGCACATATACAACCAACTTGACAAGAAGCAGAAGGTGGTACATGTCATGAGACACAGCTGTGCCCAGTGGGGAAATGTTATTAATACAGAGAGGAATTGTTAAGTATTGTGCATGAAAAAAGGTATCTTGGAGGCATTTCTGGGTGTGGTCATTTGTGCTGGGTCAGGAGGACGGTGTTGCTGTCGTTTTTTTTCTCTGAGTTGGAGACTAGACTGAACTAAATGAGCGCAGTCCAGACGGCCGAGGAAAACAGGTCTTGATCAGCAAGATAGTTAGGGACCCAAATGCGAGGAAGATGAAAGTGAAGACTTTGTCAGTGACGACACTCCTGGGCTAGTCACAGAGATGAGAGGGAGCCTGAGGCACTGCTCAGAAGGAGGTTGCGTGGCGAGGGCCAGGCTGGGGCCCCTTGGGGAACGGTGTACGTCATAGATAAGAAAGATTGCGCTGCACCTGAGAGCTCCCGGGAGCCTAGGCCCAAGCAGGACCACCTATTGCTCTCTTACTGGTCTGTCCTCTCCTCCTGGTGCCTGTCAGCTGGCAGGTGTGTGACAGCCTGTCTGCCTTCCCTGTTGCTCTTCTGCCCTCGCTACTGCTAGAGGGGGACACCCCCCACCTCCCCCACCGTACCCCACCCACCCCCATACATACAGGGAGTGACTGGAGGGAGGCTGGAGGGCCACATGCCAGCAAAGCAGCGACAAGGTCACCACCCAAAGCACACCAAGGCACAGAGGAGACAGCACATTTGAAAGAAAGAGAAAACTATTACACTGAAAACATGTTAAACACATCTAGGGGGGTATAATGCCCTCCACAGTGTTAGGAGAACAAATCATAATCGATCAGACAAAAGGTTCTGCTCTTCAGAGACAAACCCAGCATCTCACTGAACACACAGGTGCACAGAGGCACATCCCCGAGGTCTCCTGCCTCTTCATCTTCACCCACCAGACACCAAGAACTAATACAATCTCGAATGGGCTTTTGCATTTAACTGTAAAATGACCTTGAAGCAGAAGGAGCTCTTGTTTCACAAATGTTTATTTTACAGATGAAGCAACTGAGGCCTATGAATATGGCACAGCTGTCAACCACCGGAGTATCCAATCCAGGTTCTTTAATTCCAAATCTATTGTTGGGGTGTTTTTTTCCAACGGCAGCAGCTCAGATACAGGTTCTAAAATCTTCACGGCCTATATTGGGACAAGCTTCCCTTCTCTTTGACATGTTATAGCATGGTTGGAACACCCTGAGTAAAAGGTAAGTTAAAGCCTAGGTGAGCCTACAGTGTGTCCAAGACCTTTGCTATTAAGAAACATGTCTGAGGCTGCACACAGCTTACACAGAACTAGACTGTGATAGTCCAGGACCGGGTTTCCAGACTGTTTTTCAGGAAGTATCTAACAGACCTCCGTTTGTATTTCTAGAGGGTAGTTTCAAAAGCTCAAACTTGTTTTTTTTTGTTTTTTTGTTTTGCTATTCCTCATACTAAACAGAGCTAAAGGGCTATGGGGACTTTCTATTAACGTCACTTTTTAAAATTGACTTTTGGCCTCTTTCTTAGCAGTAGAACCAAGATGGCACCTTCAGAGCCTTGCAAGGTGAGTGGCTTCGGCATCTTCTAACTCCCCAATTTCTGTGCCGAGGCCTAACTTGACTTATATTCACCCCATAAAAGGGGCCTCACTTCCAGGAACTGGAGAGGAGGTAGCCCTCAGATGCAAAGCTACAGCAGGTAGATTTAACCTCCAGATCCAAACAGAGTTTAATTATGGGACCCAGCATTTCCATCAGCCATCTCTCTTTGGCCCTTTGCTGAGGCATGTCGTTCAACTGGGACTCAGTTTTCCCCATCTATGTCGTGGAAAGGAGCTGGACCATATGATCTCTAGGTTCTCTTCCAGTTCTACAACACTCTGACTTGGATTAAGAGAGCAAGGACAGAGAGGAAGAATAGCTAGCCATCCTGTCAGATTGACTTCTGCCCTTCAGGTCCATCCTAGCCCCTTCCTTCCTATAGCAACAGGCAGTTCAAACCCTTATCATCTCTTGCCTGTATTGTGGTCCCTTCAGGGCAGCATATGGACCTCCTCCGCCCCCAGCCCTCCCCATTACCCAACAGAGAGTGCCCTCAGGGGCTCCCACTACTTCCCTCCCCATCTCTTTGGGCTCACAGCTTGCTGTGCTCGTAGACTCCATGCTCTAGACATTTGCAGTTCTCTTTTAAATACCTCCCTTCCCTAGGAATATTCCATTCAATCAGTAAGAATCCCCTAGCCTGCTGCTTCACCTGGTGAATCCCCATGCGTCTTTCCGGGTGGGCTCTGCTCTAACCTCTCCCCTGTGACACTTCACCAGCACCACCACACCTTGGCCTCCAGCACCATTCCCATCCCATGGGTGCCCTAGCAGGGCGTTTGTTAATCACGCTACTTTGTAATTCTCTCTCTGTGTCTGCCTTTGTTTATAGATGAGATAAGAGGCATTTTTCTGAGAGCAAAGAGGCATTTTTCTGAGAGCACACTGCCTGGCACCCAATACAGACTTAATACATGTTTGCTAAGGCAGTGAATGAGTCAATAGACTTCCAACTTGACTGAAAAGTTGAAAAGATAATTATACACTACAGAGTAAAACGGGCCAAACCAATGACATAGACAGTGTTTTAGAAGATCGGGTCAGGCATTATGAACCAGAACAGGTTATTTTTTTGTTATGTTTTAGCAAGGAATTGAAAGTATTTTGGTTTACGTGGGGAGACTGGGGGAGGTTCATCATAAAAGCAGTGCTTTGAGATTAATTTGGAAGTGGTGTAAAGGATGCATTTGAAAAGGAAATTCAGAAAGCAGCTGGAAGATTAGTTATGGGACCAACCCATCTCCCAGGTAAGAAAAAATGATTCTCTGTGCTCATGAGGGCAAGGCACACACTCCACTCCCGCCCCCGCGCCCCCCCCCACACCTTTGACCTCCTGTATTCCCATTATCTCCTCAGCTTGCCTACCCACCAAAACTCCAAGCAAGAACCCCCATGGGGGCAGGGTGGGCAGTGGGGAGGGTGGGGTGGGAGAGCAGAGGGTGTGGCACAGGCCGGAGTTGGTAGGCCCTTGCTCAAGGTTGGTGCGCTTTGGAAGTAAAATCTGCGAACTCTTTTTTTCTTTTAGTCCCTGACCAAGAACTGAGATTCCTGGAATAAACTTCCTCCCACCTTTCTATCCCGACCCAAGCCAGTAGCCAGAGCCCCTCATAACCAAGTTCTCAGAGCACATCTCCAAGCTTACGGGTGCGGCCCATCCTCTTAGGGAAGAATAAAATGAGCCCCAGCTTCCCTCCCAGAAACACTACATTTTGTGCAAATGTTTTCAGTTGAAGAAACTAAGCCCCCCAGAGGTCAAGTGACTTCCCCCAAGGTCACACTGCTGGTTAGCAGCCAAGACCAAACTTCAAACCCAGATCTTCTGACTATTAGGACTCTGTTTCTGCCTCAACCCAGGAGTGAAAGAAGAGCTGAGTTCTCTGGTCGCGGTGGGTGTGCCTCGTACCCAGGCCCCTGCCTGCACCGGCACTGTTACAGAGAACCGGAAAACCTGGGCTGGATCGCTGGCAGAAGAACCAAGTGGCACTGGGAGGTCTTCGAAGGCAGAGATTTATTTTACGCCGGTGGGCTCAGAGGAGAGTGGTCTGCAAAGGTCTGAGCCCCAAGCGCAGCAGGGCCGTGCCTTTTATACATTTACTATAAGGTTAGAGGGGAGTCAGCGCCCAGAAACTGTTGCAGTGGGAGCTATTAGGTCACTATATGTGTATTCAGGATGCTTGTTATATTTTAATCTATTTCTGTAAATGCTACCCAGATATTTTATTATAAACTAATGGGCTTCCATGACTATGTTTAACAAGCTGTTCCATGCCACTGAGTCTTGGTTGGCGGGGGGTGGGTGGGTGGGTATACATTATTATATTGTTTTAATCTCAAGCTCCCAAGCACCTTGTGATTCCTTTTAATTCTTGAAGCCTCAACAGCGACTTTGTCTCCTTGGCTTCCTTGGCTTTCCTGGCTTCCTACCAAACCCAGAGGAGGGGAGGGATCTGAGAACTTTCTGTATATTTCCTCATCAGCACAGCCCCCCAGCAAGTTAGCCTGCCTCCAGGGATGGTGGGAGCAGAGCGTCTGTTACCTTTCATCCATTGCTGCCCTAATAAGGTACTGACCCAGTGACCAAGACTTTTTGGAAGGACAGCATGAGACTCAGGAAAGCTGAGAGAAGAACTTCACCATCCCCTCTAGCTGTCTAGGACTGTGGAGAGAAGGAGGGAAGTTACCAGTCCAGGGTAGTTATCACCGGCTCCCACTCTCCCTCCCTCAAGCATGTTCCACTCACAGACCTTTAATTCCTCCAGGGTGAACTGTGAGGAAAATGTCCTAGAGTTCCTAGTGAGCCATCGAGGATGAACCGGGGTGGGGGGGTGATGGAATCCAGACAGGAGTACTGCCTGTTTGAACAGGCCCACCCACCATCTCAGAGAGACCCAGGTTTCATCCTACTTGGGCTACAAGCATTCTCCAGAGGACACGTAAGCAAGCCACTAGCCCACATTTTCCCTGACCCCTCCCTGCAAAAAGCCCACCAAAATACCTGGCCATAAAAAGCCCCTTCGCCTGTAAGAGACACCCTCTTTTATCTGCTGGTCAGAAAAGGAGGGTTGCTCTCAGGTTTAGCAATAAACCTGCTTGGACTATTGAGTTCACATCCCCTCTTTTCCTTTCATGGGGGACTGGCTGGATGTCTGGGGCAGAGCTGAAAACTGCAGCCTAAGAAGCACCAGCAGCCATGGTGGCCTCACCTGTCCCAGGCTGTTCTCTCCACCACCAATAAAAAGGCAGACCGAGACCTCTATCCAGATTCTATTAAAAAGTCATTCAGCAAAGGCCTGCTGTCCCTCAAACTATACCAGGTGCTATGGGAAGTTCAAAGAAGTCCATCACCTCCTCCATCCAGCTGCATCCATACACCCTGGTGCATGGGCATTTACAATCTTTTCCTAAAGCAGTTGTCAGCACCTCCAGCAGAGCCCATCCCCAACAATAATAAAAAACAGAACAACTCACATGCAATCCATCTTACGTACAGGATAGAGGTCCCCAGAGCACTTTTAATCATATATCCCTACAGAATTTCCTTGAAGTCTGTATTTCAAGAAAATGGGTTTGAAGTCTGGTCTTCTGCTAACTAACTGTATGACCTTGGGCAAGTCACTTGACCTCCATGGGGCTTAGCTGGACCTCTCAGGGCCACCTGTAGAAAACAATCTAAAAGTCAGCATGGCAGCCCAGGCCTTCCCCAAGCCAGCGTCACTGGTCTTCCCAGCCTGCTCTCTGATGTGCTCTGCTCTGACCCCACGGTTGTTGTCTGTCCATCTCAAAATAGAACTTGTCCTCTTCTGAGTCACACTCAAGTAATTTGGTACTGGTCTGTCTTCCAGTTTATGTCCATATTCCCTGCGGGCAGAGTATCTCTGTAGCTCCCGGAGGGCCTAGCACAAGGCATTAAACATAGTTAAGAGTCAGCAGATGTTAAGGTCATCAAGGAGATGTTAAATACCGATCATTCCTTCCAAACAGCTGCCTGCTGCCTTCCCCAAACAGTGTGTTCAACTCTACAGATCCCAGAATCCGTCTTCTCAAAGGTGGTCCATGGATCGCTGGCAGCAGAAATACTCAGCAAGTTTGTTAAAGATGCAGGTTGCCAGTCTCCACCCCAGACCTATGGAATCAGAACCCCTGGACAGTGCTAATTCCGCGGGCTTCCCAGCTCTGGCCCAAGCTTGACAGACTCTGGAGCAGGGCCCTTTTGCAAGAAGGGTAGTGCTTCCCTAAGCAGCCTGGAGCAGAGAAGTGGGTGGGAGCGGTGCAAGTGGGTGGGGGATTCAATTGGGTACCTGCTAAGCATCACCGCAAGTCTCCGGCATTCACCTTTGTCTTCATCTAAGCAAGTCAGGATGACGGAGGAGTCCCCTCCCTGTCCCATCCTGCCTCCACCACTACCTTGCATCTCTCTCCTTTCTTGTCCTCCACCTTCCACCAGCCCAGCAAGGCTAGAAGTTGCTCTTGCCCTCAGTCAGCCTCTCCCTTCTTCCCCAAAGCCCCATGTCTCTTCTTCCACTGGTTTAAACAGCCTCTTCCTCCCCCCAATGAATAAGTGACTTTCTTCCTCCTCTTCGTTCTGCCCACCAACATGCTAATGTGTTTTATAAAACCAAGGTGAGGAGCATTTTCAATCGCACGCTTTACCTAATTAAACCTCTGTGGGTTACCGAGGCAGCCTCCCGCCTTCCAAAGCTTCAGACTCCAGAGACCCATGACACCTCTGATGGCGTCTGTCTGTGGTCGTGGGGACACCACCACAGGACGGAGAACACAGAGGCCTAGACCAGGACGAGCTCCAGGGCTGAGTGGGTGTCCTTGGGGAAGTCGTGTTGCCCATGGCAGACTCTGAAGAACAAAGGATTCGGACCAGATGATCTCAGGGAAGCTTTGGAGCAAAGTCTCTAGGTGAGAGCACTTGAATTCTCTGAGAGACAGTGATTCAGGACAGGGGACTGTAGGGTGAGAAGAACAGAGGGAAGGAGCTCCAGCCACAGGGCAAGGTCCCCAAAACCAAGAGAAGTCACTTGATGGTGGCTGTCAAGTCTCAGCCTCACATTTTAGCTGACGCTACCCTGGGGAGAAGCCATTGGATTAGAAAAACCTGAGGGTATTTCCACGCGAAGCAAGTATTTAACCAGAGTGGGGAAATCACAGCAAACGCTCACACAGCATTTACCCTGAGGCAGGCAACATGCTGAACGCTTTACATGCATTAACTCATTTCATCTCCGCAGCACATCCAAAGGTGGGCACTGTTATCATCCTCATTTTACAGTTAAGGACACAGGTGCAGGAAAGTGAAATAATCTGTCCAAGGCCCCAGAGTTGGCAGGTAGCAGAGTCAGGATTTGAACCCAGGATGAGTGGGTGAATCCATGCTCTCAACCACATCACCTCAGAGAAGACACACCTTCTCAGTGCCTTTTACCGCGTCCCGCCTACCTCGTAGCCGGTGGAGGCCTGCGCACCACTTCCACGGAAGGTACCGTCAGGTGTCATGTGCTTGATGCCTAGAAGCAATGGCCTTCACTTGATGAGACTGGAGGTGACTAGTACGTTATTTCAAGAATGGACGCTACAGGGCCTCAGTCCTTGGCAACACTGTCCCATCAGAACAAAGCTCTTTGATGGCATCTTTCTTTACTCCTTCTTTCTTCCCGGTGCCCTGTTCTCACCTCCTCACTTCCCAGCTGTGCTGGGTGTGAGGAGCACGGACTTCAGAGAAAGTGGGGCTGCATCAGAGCCCCACTCCGTCCCCTGCTGTGCGCTGAGTTGCCCTCGCCTCTCTAAGGGCCAGTTCTCACAACTGGATCAAGGGGCAGTGCAGCCAGGTGACTGGCCTGTGGGCTTGGGGAGCTGCCCGGCTGCCCCTGTGCGGCCGTGTCAGACACGCCGGAGCCCCGGCTTCCCTGCGTGGGAAGTGGAGCTTTGCTGGGTTGTCAGGACGACTCAGGGTGACACCTGGAAAGCTCCCTATACGGAGCTTAGCACCAGGGCAGGCACGTGTTTGCATGTTCGGTGGTCTGTGTAGCGTCCTCGTGAGCGTGACCTCACTCCACACCATGGGTGAAACAACCTTCTCCCAAGGCAGGGCTCGGAGCCAAACGCCAAAGGGGACTCAGCCTGAGGAAGTGAGCTGTGGGCAGCCCACCGAGCGGCAGCGGCCAGCCTCCAGGGATTTCCTCACTAAGGCTTAAATCATTTTCCACATTTCCTCTCGTCATGTCCTCCCCGACCCACCAGCACATTCCTGCATCACAGGCAAATGCTTCCTCAGATAAGCTGCAAGCACAACCTGGGACACAGCATCGGGAAGCCCCCAGGCCCTTCCCTGCCCACAGCATTCTGCAGGTGTCCCACCGCTTATCTCTGCCCGTATACTACCTGGAACGCCTATTCTCAGATCTCTTCAACTCTGCTCCTCCTTCAAGGAGCCAGAGGGGCTGCGTGATCTTGAGAAGAATCGCCTCCGGGTCTGCTCCTTTAAACTTCCATGATTATCTTATGATCCCATCCTAGGAATCTGTGAGCCCGCCAATCCCCATATTAACTGCTTCTTACAGAGAAACCATGTCATGCTTTTTTCCTGAACCTGCTCATAACCCAGCCTATGGCCTGGACACATAGTAGTCACTTAATATACAGTTGACAAATGAATGACAAAGAACAAAAAAATGAGCACCCTGACATGCTCTGGTCAAACAACATGGAAACAGCAAACAGCAGAGGTTTATTCCGCTGACGCCTCTGGACTGGAGTGTTTCTCTACACCAAGGACTCCAGGACCCTTTCACAGTCACCTGGTGTCAATCCAGGGGGAGGAAATCCCAGGGACAAAATACTTCTAAAAACCAAAATCAGTCAAAGGGAGATATAAAGTTTAAAACCCGTTTATTGCTTACAAACTGCAGTGCAAGGCCATCTCTCTCCTCTGCTCCTGAAGAAGCCAGCCAGCCAGCAAGCCCCTCCCCTTAGGTTCAGACACACCCTCGGTTGCCTAGGTAATTACCCATTGACATGGAGATGACTTCTCTCCACCCCTGAGGATATGCAAATGCACTAAAACCAGGCGAGATACTCTGGAAATGATACAATTTTACCCACACCTGGACAGCACTCTGTCCTTTAGATCCGGACCCCAAGCCTCTCGTTAAAACTGTGTATCTCCGTCCCCACCAGACAATGGGCAGCTTCTGTTGACTTATATCGAGGGTCTGCTTAGGGGCAAGTGTGGGCTTTGCTCCGTCCTGTCGGGGAATCAGGACTGAGAGCCTCCCTCTTGCAGCATGGGGTGGGGGCAAAGAATGTGCCCTGTGCCCTGCTGTGGCCTATTTTTTCAGCTATACTGGAGAGTTTTGTGTCTGGCTAGGGGTCAAGGCAGCTGGACCGTAGAGCATATTAACCAATCCACCCTGAACAGAATGTGGCCAAGAGAAGCCGTCTCATCCAAGTCAGAGTCTCTCTGCTATGGTGCTTTTGGTTTGGTGGGGTTAGTTTTTTGGGGGGTGGAGAGGAGGGGAGCAGAGGAGAGGAAAGAGTTGGTGCTGTAAAGAGCCCCTCTCAAAAGAGTCTCCCCGGCTCCTTGCTAGAGGAAAGACCCTCTCAGTAAAGCCCGGATGCCCCCAACGAAAAGGGAGTGTGAAGACTCTGCGGTCCTCTCCAGAGCTGGCCCTGCAGGTGGCTGTCTGTATCAGGGTCCGCCCGCAGTGGGCTAGAAACACTCCCCAGGCCGCGACAAATGGAGTTATGTGTGATGAGGTTCATTACAGTGCGATTCATAATGGCTGAAAACTGTGAAAATGTAATAACTGATAAAAGTTGAATGCTCAATAATGCCAACTCTTTAAGATAGATTATTATTGATAACAGATTTGAAGAATTTTTAATGGCACAGGGAACATGCATGTGCTACAAAGAGAAAAGCTTGACATACTACAAAGCGTACTGTACATACAGGCTCAAGTGTGCGAAGCCCAGATCAGGAAAAAGAAACCAGATCAAAGAGCGGTGTTGTCTCTGCTCAGTGAGGTTCTGAGTTATTCTCTTACCTGTTTTTTCTGTGAACTCTTTTCCAAGTTTCCTATAATAAGAATACATTCCTTTCAGAATATAGGAATCGTATAAAAAGGAAGCGAAGGAGGGAAGTAGGGGGGAGAGAGTCATTGTTAGAAGGGAAAGAATGGGAGGGGAAGAAGGAAGCCGGGCCAAAAAGCCCCGGGATGAAGAAGAAGAGGCACCCGGGGCTTTCCTGAGACTGTCCTTCCCCTCGGCTGGGGGCCCGACCGCGGAGCTGGGGCCGGGGCTGGCTCAGTCCCGGGTGGCGGGCCCGGAAGCGCAGGCCTGGCCCCAAGTCCAGAGCGGCCATGAAGGGAGAGGGCCGCAGGAGGACACCGAGTGCACGCCTCCTCGGCCTTTGCACCTCCGCACTAGCTCGCTCGGCCCCGCGCTATGCCAGGAATGCCCTTCTTCACCTGGAGTCCGTTCCCAGCTGAGCAGAGCGCAGCCCTGGGGAGATGCACACCCGCCTTGCAGCCCTGTCATCCCCTCTCTGTTAGGCGGCAGAGGGCAGAACGGCGGAGGCAGCAGAATAACCAGCCTCCTGCCCAGAAAGCTCCCAACCCCACCTCTCTCTCTCCTCTTCCTCCCGCTCTCCACCCGCACTTCCCTAGGTCTGGGTTCTTCCCCCCCCCAATCCGGAACCCCAGTGCCCCCTTCCCCTCCAGCTCCAGCTTCAGGCTCCCAGGGGCCCATGCCTGGTCTAGCGAATCTGCTATCTCTCAGCACCACCTGCTGCCCATTCTGGCCTCCACCATCGTCCCTTTCAATTTCTAGAGCCGCCCAGGCCTGGCTCCTCACCACCCCGTGCCTGTCCAGTGCCTATCTCTGGAACGTAGGAACTGAAGAGTCAGCGGGAGCAGACTGCCCTTCTCGCCAGCCTCTTTCTATAAAACCAGAATATGCTCAGCTGGAAGGGCCCTCAGCAGACATCTAGGCCCGTGCCCCAGGACCCTGGGGCAAAGACAGCAACCATAGGCCTTCTCCCCTCCAACAGGACCCAGCCTGCTCTCTCTGCACAAGATCCAAGGTCCAGAACGCACTGGGAGGGCACACAGGAACATCTGCTCTGCACAGGTATGTCACAAGGATTGCCACAGAGGGTTAAAAAATATCCTAGATCCCAGGATGAGAGTCAAGATGCCAGCTTGGTCCAAAAGCCTACCAGGACCTCTCCGTCCTTGAGTCGCCACTGCCAACCTGAGGCTCTTATCCTCTCCCATTTGGAAACTATCTCCCCTCCTGAGGGAACTGCAGAGCTTACCTCAGACTCCTACGTAACTCTCTTGGCTGGTTCTAAAGGATACCTGGACTACAAATGTTGGAGGGGCTTAGAAAACCCTCACACTCAAAACAGTCACAAATGGTACACCTGCAACTATTCTAGGACAAGTGGGCTACTGCTTGCAGCTTACTTCCTTTTGCTCAGGAGATCACCTGGAGTCCCCCTCCAGGGTTAGGAGTCCCGAGAGAGGAGATGTCCTAGAGAGGAGAGGGGTTCAGGACATTTTCCTGCCACCACCTCTTCCATCCCTCCACCCCCACGAGGACGGCCAGCTCCCCTCCACTTGTTCTCTGCTTTGTCCCCAACCAGCCCAGAGCAGCAGCGCCGCTGATGGGACCTTAGTCCAGCTGGAACACTAAACCTAATGAGGAGAAACGTTCATGTTCCCTGGTCTCTCCAGATTGTGTGTGGCCTCAAGGAGGGGCTGCACTGGCATTGCTGAGACAGGCTGTCACTAGAGTCAGGCCCAGGCCCAGGCCCGGCCATCGCTCATCGGCAACCAGGAGTTTAAGATTATTGGCTGAGAAGCCAAGCCTACAGCACTCCAGTGGGTCGGCTGGGATGTAAAATGCCTCTCCTGGAAAAACAGGAGTCTGAGGATGTTCCCGTCTTGGAGCGGGGGGGAAATTAGAGAGGAGGAGGGTGAGAGACGATGAGCAAGGCGGAAAACCGGCTGGGCAGTTCCCAGGACCCAGTGGCCAGTCATAACACCTGGTTCAGCGCGCACCCCAGGGCTCCGAGTGCGGCGTGCCCTCTCCCCATCCTCAGGCAGGCAGCACAGAAGGCTTTAGAGCAGGACAGACCCAGCTCCCACCCCAACCCCAGTGCTTCCAGCTGTGTGATCTTGAGCAAATTACTTAAATTCTCTGAGTCTCAGTTTTACCATCTATAAATGGGAGGAACTGACACCTCAGTGTTTTGTGAGAGTTACATGAGATCATATATAATTAAAAGCTCTAAAACACTTTCTGTCCCGTAGCAAAATGCCCAAGAAAAGGTAGTTAATTCTCTTCTAAGTTCTGTGAAATACATGATCTTCCCAGGCCGTGGACCTATTTAGCCACCTGCTTTCCTTAACTCAAACTAAAGTTTCTGGGAGGCAAAAGGGCTGTGAGGACAGTTCACACACTCACTCCCTCGTTCATTCATTCATTTGACCATGATTTATGTGCCAGGCCACAGGAATATAACTGAACAAAATGAGGTACCTGCTCTCATTCTAACTGCAGAAGAGAGACAATGGAGGTGAACATACAAAATACCAAGAAGGGGAAAGCGCTATTGAAAAAAAAAAAAGCCTGGTATGGAGAAGGACAGCGACCAGGGAAGGCATCTCTACAAAGGCGACATCTACAGGCATCTGAAGACGTGGCCAGTGTGCGGTTATCTGGGAGGGAACATTCCAGGGGAGAGATAGTGAGTACAAAGGCCCAGAGGGCAGTAGCATGGCCAGATAAGGGAGGCAGACACAATCCCAAAGGGATTAGCTCATAAGAAGCACCCCTATCCTTCAAGACAATGAAAGGTTTGTAGGGACCAGGGCCTTGAGATCGACCTCGAGAACGACAGTACTTTGACAGACACAGATGCAGCAGGAAGGGCTTTCCAGGCAGAGGGCTTGGCACCTCATCGTTCTGGAAGCTAGTGCCATTCCCCCTTGCCCTCGTGTTAATGAAAGAGGAAAGCAAAGCCCAAGAAGGACGTGTTCAAGTCACGCCACCAGTTAGTAGTGACGTCAGAATAAAAAGCTATCCTCCTGATTTCCAACCAAAGGCTCTATAACCAGACCTGCCATTACTTAGAATATGTGCAAGTCAGTTCCCCAGGGAGGCTGCAAGCTGTC
Organism: Phataginus tricuspis; assembly: GCA_029783875.1. NCBI lineage: Eukaryota > Metazoa > Chordata > Mammalia > Pholidota > Manidae > Phataginus > Phataginus tricuspis. The sequence goes on along the minus strand of JAQQAC010006904.1, from coordinate 2,319,583 downwards.
TGGGGGCAGAAGCCCATTTTCCCCAGCCTTGGTACTCTCACAGGGCCTGGCACAGGTATAAGAGGGCTTCCCAAGAATTCTGACGGACGCTTGCTCCATCTTCAATGGAGTTTTCTGAACATGCCAGCCGCTCTGCAGCCAGGCATTGTGTGGCAGCTCTGCAGAAATGCCACACACAGTGATTAATACCCCATCCCCTAGCAAGTAATTATAATTAATGCAGAATATCAAAGCAGGAAATCAGGCATTATTAGGAGGAATTAGCTATTTATTTTCTTTTTACACTCTGCTCCGCCACCCTACCTCTCACATCTCCCACCCCCTCTGGTTTTCCAGACCCAGGTGGAGGAGAGGAACTCAGCTAAAAATTCCTTCATCCCATAAATGTGTAGTGACACCTATAGTCCAGGTGCTGATAAGGCAGTAGAAAGACAAGGATTGCCACAGTTCCTATTCTCGGGGAGCTTATAATCTAGCGGGAAGCCTGGAGCTCAGGCAATCGCAGTGATGGGGATGAACGAGCGGCAGCAGGCAGCCCAGGAGAAAGAGCGCCCAGCCCTGCCTGAGCACCGAGGTAGGCTTCCAGAAGAGGTAGATTTGAGCTGGACCTGGAAGGACGGGCTGCAGTTATCAAGGTGAGCAAGCGGGGGAAAGGCATTCCAGAAGGAGCTCTGAGATACAGGAGAAAATGGCCAAAGAGCAAAAGGCGTAAAAAGGGGAATGAGGGGTGAGAAGGCTTGGCAGCGAGGCAGGAGCCAGAGCAGGCAAGGCCGTAGGCTGTTAGCCCCAGGGGCCCAGGGGAGCCCTGAGCTCGGATAATCAGATTGCAGGCCAGCCCCAGAAAGTGATCCAAGCAGCAAGTGTCTGGAGGTCAAGAAGGAGGAAGACGAGTCCAAGAGCATGAGGTGTAGGGGTCTCTTCACTCTGACTGCCTCTGTCCCATCTTTGAGTCCAGCCTATTTGGACCCAAGTGCATCCTTCCCCTTTCTTCTTTCTCCTCCAGACTCATGAAAGTCCATTTTCTCAGAGACACTCTGTTCTCCAACCAGTTCCAAACCTGGAGCTGTCCCGGAGAACCACCTCCCCAGCTGCCACTCCTGAGCATACCTCAGCTACGAACAAAATAATGACTCCACCTGCTCCCTCAGCAGCCTCTGCTCTAAGCCCAGGCTGAGCTACACAATGAACTCCAGCAAGACGCCAATCTCCTTCTGTATGGGTATTCTCGCAAGAGATCTTGGTGTGTTCTCCTATCTACCATTTTCTCTTGCAAATTAACTCTTGTCTCCCTGGCAGTGGAGAAGAGGACCATCACCCAGTGGCCTGAGTCAGAATGAAATCAGAAACCAAAACAGATAAAATCAAAAGAAAAAACAACCCATCTACAGAAAGAGTGACAAGGAAAAGGAAGTCAGTGGTCTAGAAGTCTCCTCAGGACCTCCCTCCCCAAGACCAGTGGGGCCAGCTGATTACAAAACGATCTTTCCTCTAGAAAGCTGGCCCCCAACTAAAACCCCGAGCAAGTCAGTCCCTTGGAGAAGGAACGACTCAGCTTGAGGCACTGCTCCCAAACTGCTCTGTAAACTGGGGCAGCTCATTTAAGTCAGCTGAGCCTTAAATTCCTCATCCGCATACTCAAAATAATAATCTCAGTCCTGCCTACCTTACAGGATTATTCTGAGGATCCACTGAGCTCTTGGACACAAAAATGCTTTGGATGTTGGAAGAAGAAAATGGGAAGGAGGAAAGCAGTAGAATACATAAATCAATAGAGGATGTATTTGAGGTAAAACAAGGCCACGCGCTGCCCTTCTCATCTGGCCAGGTGGTATTCATTCTGGAGATGTCGAGGGTCCTGGGTACTGGCTGTGCCTTGGGGCAGAAGCACCAGTGTGGGGAAGTGGAGGCCCAAATCGCAGGCACCAATACCGGTGGGGTTACATGCACACAGGGCTAGCCCACCCTTCAGTACTACTGGAAGAATGAGTAGCAGGACTTGAAAAAGCTTGTGCTCTGAAGACAGAAAGACCTAAGGTTAGCATCCCAGCAATGCCTCTTATCTAGCCTTTTCACTTCTCTGAGCCTCTATTTCCTTGTGCGTAAAATGGGCACAAGATATCTAATTTATAGGGTCATTATGTATTTGTCAGGATTATGTTAAATCACTTAATGTAAAGTGCCTGGAATATATGGTAGTTGTTCCCATGATTATTATTACTAATAATCCCCCCTTGCTACTGCCTCATCCCTAAAGGCGAGGAGGCAGCACTGAATGGCTGTTAATGAGAAATCTGCAACCCACCTTACAATAGGCAACCAGGGGACCCTCAACAAGCTCACTAAGCATGAAATTGAGCAAGAATATTTATGTGGCTACTTGAATGCTGATGAGGTTCTAACTAGGAAAGAAAAGATACCTGTAGGGCCCCATACTGATGGTGAGGATAGCAGGTCAGAACAACAGACTCAGAGAAGCAATGGAGAGAGGAAGGGTGGCGGGGACGCTAATGCCCAGGCCCAAGAGCCAATGGCCTCGGCCTCACGGTGGCCCTGCGAGTTCTATGAGCCCACTCAACGCCCCTTTTCAGCCCAGGATTAAATGCTCCACAAGCTCAGGCTTGGCCGTTTCCAGAACTGGAAGCATCACAATTCTGGATTTCCAGATTTGGAAGGTGCGACAAGTTGGCCCCAGGAATACTAGAAGATTTGATAGAATCTAGACAGGAGGACCACCTTTTTTGAATAAGCCCACCCGCCATCTCAGAGACCTAGGTTGCATCTTACCTAGACTATGAGCATTCTCCGGAGGACACGTCAGCAAGCCACAAACCCACCTATTCCCTGACCCCACCCCTCAAAAAGCCCGCCAAAATATCTGGCCATAAAAAGCCTCTTAGCCTGTAAGAGACACCTTCTCTTGTTCTGCTGGCCAGAACAGAGGAGTCCGTCTGAGGCTTAGCAATAAACCTGCTTGGACTGTTGAGTCTGCATCCCCTCTTTTCCTTTCAAAGATGGTCACCATGATCCAGGGTGTCCACCCAAGAGGGACAGCTAGGAAGTAGCAGCAATAACTCAGCAAAGACTGACTTTAGAGCTCTCTAGAAGGGGGTCTCCAGGCAGAACTTGACAATGAAAGGAAGGGAAAGAGGGTAACGGCTGGGATAGACTGACTTAACAGTTATATGGATAGGAAGGCCTGAAGAAAAGAGGGATCATTACAGGGAAGTCCAACAGGTATCAGACTGAAGGTCTGGCTGTGTTCCTGACTGTGTACATAAAGACAGGAAAGGAAGGGAAGGAACATTTCTCAAGCGCCGGCTGTATGCTGGGCACTGTATGAGGATCTTATCTCGTTGAATCCTCACACTACCCTTGACAAGTCTTTAAATTCTCTCACCCGCCATCTCACCATTCCACAGATGAGGACCAGGAGATTCAAGCCACTGCACAGCTTGCTTCACCAGCCTTTTTATTAATTCTCCATTAACTTCCAGGCAAGGCACCAGACAAATTCTGATACTCTGACTCCTCCTAAAGAAAAATTCCATGGTTCTGTGATGCAGAAGTGTGGTTTTTCCCCTTCTGCTCCAGACACTGGCTCTCTCTTCTTTAGCATTTCTCTTTTATCCATGAATTTTCCACTTCTTGTTAAAAAGACGTGCTCTTATCAAAATACTTAGATGCAAAATCAGGCAAAATATAAACCTTATCTTTAAAATTATATAAACACATATTTTTAAAAAGTAAATGCCTAGATTACAAAATTCGGAACCTTTCTCAAGAATCCTAACCTTTTTATCAGCTCGCCCTGAATTTTTGTTTGGTGACAGACACTTGGTGCCATTGTCTTGACCTTGACCTTTACAAAGCCACCCACCCTCTTCCCCCCAGGCTCCTTCTCTCCCAGTGGCAGCTCTATTCCTCTTTCTCTGTCACCAGCTGTTCAGTTCCTCCTGCTGGGGCTGTTCAAGTCAATCAGAGGAAAAGCCTTAATTTGCCCTTAAACGTTCAGATTTTCAGAACTCCTGCATTCTTTCCCCTCGCAGAGGCAGGAGACAGCAACGAGGGGGTAGAGCGGTCTCTGTGCGACCCCCCAGCCAGGAAGGTTCACCTCAGGTCGCCTCTATTTAGCTGTTTGGAGACAATGCCTGTCCTGGCTCAGCCTCGGCCTGTGTCATGGAGCTGCACCGGGCAGGGCCTCCTCACCATGACTGTCCATACACGCGGATGTGGTCCCTCGGGCACGGTCGGGCGTAACTAATACCACCCTGCCCCGATGTTCTCCTGGATCTTCCCATTGCCTGCACCCCGAGTCTGAAGAACCTCTGCGCCCCGAGTGACTGGCATGCTCAGAACTCATTTGCTCTTTTCCTTCCAGGAAGGGTGCCGCTTGCTTTCTCTTTCTTCCAGAGGACACGCTCCTTGAGGGTGGGATCTAAGTCAGATCTGGAGGAACTGTGCTGCCTTCTCCAGGCTCAGTCTTAAAAAGCCCAGCCTTACGTCTTTTTCAGATTCCCCTTATTCAAGGCCACGCATTCCCCTAAAGAGGACCCTTCCCTGGGAGTAAGCCACATGAGGACAAGGACCTTTGTGTCTTCTTCACATATATGCCCAGCCGCTGGAAGGGCGCCTCCTTCAGAGTGGCTCTGAATGTAAGTAAGAATGTGCTTAACAAGTAAGGGCTCTAGGGTGGAACTTCCTAGGATGGTCCTTTACCCTCAACTTAACCTGCATCCGTGTTGATGCTCTAGAATCTTATCTCCCCCTTTGACCAGGATCAGATTTCTGCTAGGAGGGCTTTTTTTCACTGACTAGAAAAGCCAGCCCCGTTTTATCTGCTGTTCAACTTCTTTATTTAGAACTAGAGGCGATATATGTGTGCGATACCAGTCAACTGCTCTGATAGCCTGTTACTACGAGTGATGCCAGAAATCGAAAACTTTCTTTAGAATTATTTTTTTACAGGTTCTAGAGCCCTTATGAGACAACGTCGTGTGATAACATTGCCTGAGACATAAAAGGCACTTGATAAATGCTACTCTCCTTCCCTCCTCCTGTACAACATTCAAAAGGTAAAGTTTTCCATGGAGATTTGACCTCTTTCCCACTTGCACATGTGCAGGCATGTCTGGGTACAGAGAGCTGCCTGTGAAGGTAAAGATACATATAAAGACACACGCGGGTAGTGATATGTAGGAGTAAAGAAGTCGCCATGGCTAATGTGAAAATTTAGCTTCTCAGAGAAGTTTGATCTGAGCTGAGACAGACAGTAGAGATTATTCCTCTAATGAATGAAGTCAGGAATCACCCCAAAGAGCCACGAGTAGGATAAATTACCCAATAAATCTGCAGTCCCAGTCAGCATCATTCACTGCGCTACTCAGACATTTTAAGCCCTATGATCTTTCCAGCAACACTGATGACACTGGACGTCTTTCCAAACATCTTTCACCTCCTGTCAAACCAGACCCAAAAGCAGACGCTAAAGGATGCTTAATATTCAGGTTTTCTGCATCCTTAGACTGCTATGAGATGGTTAACATGTAAAAATCGTTGAAGGCATCAGAGCAAGAAGTAAAACTCCAGAGAGGCTATTAACAACTTGGCATGTTCAGCTCACAAGTGTGGGTCAATTCATAGCCAGTCTTTTCATTTAATGAGCGTGAATTAATTCCACCAGAGAAGGAGAGATGGTGGTCACCTTGATTAAGACTTCGTTACTAAGAAAATGCAGATGTTGCGTAACCACGAGTTGTTGCACAGTCACAAGAAGACAGCAGGACCTCTGCCAAGGCCCTGCTTGCATACACATTGCCAATGCATTTATTTCCTCATTCAGCACGCAGCAATTCCATGCACACACCCAGCTATTGCTTGAGCACTTACTATGTGCCAGATCCTGGGGAAACAATGGAATATATGAAAGGCAGTGTTCCTGCTTTCATGGCCCTGACATGTTTAGTGCGGGTAAATGGACAGTCACCAGGAAAGTAAATAAGATAATTTCAGATAGTGAGATGTGCTGTGAAGGCAAAAAGGACAGCAGCAGAATGCTGACATAGGTGGAGGACACAGGAAAAGCCTCTCTTAAGAGGCAACAGTTGAACTAAGACCTTAATGTTGAGAAAGATGCAGGCCAGAGATCAGAGGAAAGAACATTCCTGACAGAAGAGCGAGCTAAGCAAAGATCCTGAGGGCACTATGCGTCTGGAGTATTTGACAGCAAGGGAGGAGGAATGCTGGTAAGTGGCCTTTTCCCCATTGTCCCCATGTTGGATGCGTTGGCCAGGAAGACAAAGCCCTTCCAAACCCCCAGGCCACAGAAGAAGAAAGTTAAAGCTACGAGACAATAGTCGGAATCCTTCTGTTCCCAGGGCAGATCTGGAGAGAACTGGAAGAAAAGAACTGCAGAAGTGTGAACGAGGGAGCAGAAGATCCGAGAAGAAAAGTAGGAGGGCGTGAGGTCTGACTATGGCATTGGAAGCGGACTTGTACCAGAATTACGTTTATACTAATTTTGTGCTGTGGTTTTTTGTAGTTCTCCCTCTCCCTCCAGTTTCAGCCTGGAAACCTTAAGCTTTTAAATCCTTGCTTCAGGGACATTGTCATGGCAGAAAGCTGGAGCAACCTACACTGAACTCCTTGGTTCGGGGGAAGCCCAAATCCAGTCAGTCATGCTGGAGGCAGAGGAGGGGGTACCTGTGAGAAACAAGGAAGTGATGAAGGAGATTTTTCCAAGGAGGAGACAAGGTCTAATGTTCCCTCAAGCAAATAGGGACCGACCCAGCTCCCTAGCAAGATGCTAGAAGAATAGCAAACGCTGAAATAGAAACAAAAGATCTTATTCCCTTTCCTTCCCAAGCATGAAATGGAAGAAAGACCACTGGTCCTACGGACAGACTTGCAACTGATGAATCACAATGCCTTGGCTTGCTAAGACCTTGGAACCATGCAGTGCTAGGAAGCTGCAAGCGGGACTCTTGGATGTAACCTATTGCCAGCTGACTCGGGCAACTAATTAAAGGCATCATGAATAGAAAACACTCTTACTGGACTTCACAAACCTGTTATAACCTCTGTTAAAAGCCTCATGGCTTTCATAGACCATGTGCCTATGGTAGAGTAAGTTAATGAATTAACTATGCCAAGAATTTTTTTTTTTTTGGAGTGGGGGGGAGGATGTCCCCATTATATCCCCTCCTGGGGATCTATGAGGGCAAAGGAATAAGTGATAAAGAACACCAATGTACAACAAGCTTTTCTTACCCATCCAGGAAGCTTTCCCTGATCCCTACCATACAACATAAAAGTGATTTCTCTCTCATCCAAATTCTGGTTGATTCCTTTGGGCTGAACTTCCCAGGACAACCACCCTTTGGAGGAGTCATTACATTCCAGGATTTATGGAATGTGTATTGCAAATCTGATTTTATCATTTCCTCAATCAGGCTCCAGTGAACAGATTCACACTCACCAAGTTCCTAAGAAATAAATTTCAAAGCTCAATTGTTTCTTAATTCCTTTGCAATCAGAAATTTGCCAGCTCAAGTTCTCTACATGGGACATATCCTTCTTGGAAAGGCAGTACAATGAAGAGACCAGAAATGAATATTGCTTGGTGAACACAGAACCAGAAAAGAGAAAATGCTGTCTTGCTCAAAGGATGTTAGCATCATATACATAGCTTGGTGTTATCCTCCTCTAGTTTAGGATAGCTGTCAGGATAAAACTATCCCACCATAGGTTCACTGATAATGAGTCATGCGGCACTAATTGAATTTCCTATTTTCATAGGGTGACTACGATTAAGAACAGGAGGAAACAATAGATACATTATACACCTTGACCAGTAAAGTGTTTGACAGAGTGTCTTATAATATGCGCATCAACTAGGCAGAGATATGCGTACAGGATGATAGGACAACTCCGGGAGCCCCTCACTGCATGATTAACCACAGCCGTACTCTGCCCGGCTCCATCCTGTTCAACATTTTTTAAAATTATGGAAACAAAGACATAAAAGTTTACTGCCCCTCAATACATGCTAGTATCACAAAATAAAGAGGCATAGCTAATATCGCCTAAATGCTGACTGAATTAAGACTCAGAACTATCTCAACAGATAGGATATTAATCTAAAAAGATGAAACTTACTAAGGATAGTTGGTAAGTCCCACGCTTAAATAAGTTGCCCTGAGTATGAAATGGAGAACCTGGCTTAACAGCCATTCAAATTTCAAAAAAAATGGGAAAAAATAACAGAGATCAGGGGTTCTGTTTCTGCAACCTCCTCGGGCTGCATTAACTGAACTACAATACCCAGGTAATGATTCAACCATGCACTCTGTGCCCAGCTGTATACCACTGCCATGTTGCGTTCAAGAGGCACATGAGTGGCCTAGACAAGTGCAGTGAAGGGCGAGCAGAAGGGCGAAGGACTTAAAAATAGATACTATGAAGAATGGTTGGGAAGGTGGGGGAAGGGGAAGCATGATTGAAGGAGCCGATAAGGTTTACACTAACTAGTGGGCACATTTGCCTACTCTCTTCATGTATTTATGGGGACGAGAGGTTTTTTAGTGTTACAGGTTACCGAACGATGAACTAGAACCAATGGGTCCCAGTTATAAGGAAGGCAAATTTCAGTTCAATAAAAATAACTTTTAAAAATAATCACAATTGTCCTACAGTAAAATCAGCTACCCTATGAGGCTGAGAGCTCTCCATCACAAGACTTACATGCAAGTTGAATGGTGTATCTGTAATGACCTGCTCTTTGCCAGAGGGCACACCAGTCCTCCATCTGCAACTCTGGAGACCATGAGGCCAGCTTTGCAGCAAAACTATTAAGAACCATCTAGTGGAGTTGGATCAGGTCAAATTGCTAGTGGTCCTGCCCTGACCCAGGAAACTGGGTTCTAGCATCTGGGTCTCTGGCACTACACCTGACAGGTCATTTCCTCATACACTGGTTTCATTGATGAAACTTGGTCCCCAAGAACAGGTTGGTATTTTGTTTTCCATTCTGTCCACTATTTCTTAAACTTCTGTCTTATCTCTGAACCCCAGTCTCTGTAGGTCCCTAAGACTACCCCCCAAAGGTAAGGCTGTCAAACCCCCAAGGCATCGAATCAAAGAGCAGCCAGTCTGGATCAATGCCTGTCACCCACCACAGAGAGACCTGATCCCAAGCCTGGCCATCAAGTTTAGAGCCACTAACAAGCTCCCTGCCATCAGCTCCCGATGAGTTGGACTTTATGTCACCTCCTATACATCAGGCACTGAGGACACAAAAAAATAAACAGTGTTTGCCCCCAAACAGTCCCCAATCTGCTGGGGAAGTCATCATCTTAGCACACTGTTTATACCACTGATAGAGCATGAGAGTGAAAAGTCAGAATACACAGTCAGTGCTACTGAAATGCAGAGATGCTGATCAGGAATTCCTTCCATGTGCCAGTGGGGAGGGTTGTCAGGACAGACTTCAGAGGACGTGGCACTTGAGCTGGGTGTGGGAGGCTGAGTAGGATTTCACCACTTGGCAAATGTGAAGGAGAGGAAGGCATTGCATTCTCTGCCAGGCCTAAGCAACCAGGCGGAGGCATGAGCTCCCTGGCACACCCAGGGCGCCAGGCCTAACCAGCCGCAGCGATTAGACCAACAGCGGCTGCTGCTGGCATGTCCATCAGCTGCACAGACTCCAAGAGTCAGTTTGGTCTCCAGCTATAAGCCCTTCAAGTCAGCCTCACCTGCTGTCAAAGCAGAGGTGACAGAGCAGAGAAATAGATTGATCAGGAATGCGCCGTACCAGTCTGCTTCCAAAAATGAAATTGTAACGCCAGTGCTTGTTTGGAGATTTTATCCTCCCTACCTTTGGGGAGCTGAAAGACCCTTTCTTTTATAAAATGATAGTGGTGCTTTTAGATCATGTTTAAATGTTTAATATTCTGACCTTAAAACTGTTAGGTTCTTTGTCGGGTGGGGGGTGGATTTTTTTGCAAGGGAAATTTTGCTCTTTGTGAATCCATGTCTGGGAATAACTAGGAGAGAAGAGGACCTTTGACTTATCTCCCAACACATAACATTTCCAAGAATGGGCCTTCATTCTGGGCTCCTAGCCCCTTTCTCTTCTCCATGGGTCAGACCAGGTGTCTCCTGGCAGCTCCCCTTTTTCTGCAGTCATAACTATATTGCCTCACAAGACCACATGTTGCATTTCCCAAATGACAGATTGCTGTGGAGTAACACTGAGACTGCTGGCTTCCGGATGAACTTGAGAGGCCTTTTAATGATATTTACAGCATATCCCGAATCAGCAGTGAGCCAAGAGTCCGTCTAAAGAGATGTTTACAGATGGTGAATCTTATCTGTTGCCCATGTGTGCTAATTATCTTTCATTTAAGTAGTCGCTCTTTTCTTAAGGTCTACCATTACACCCCCCACCATGGCTTTAGAGCTTCAACACCCAGCTTTCATACCACCTGGGGAGTCATCTTGTCTACCTCCTAAGTCCTAAGAAATGGTAGTCTCTGACTGTGCTGCCTTCTCTAGTCAGGGGCCAGGGACCCTATGTGCCACAACTACAAGCTTTCAGAAAGACTTAAGATTTGTGAACTTTCCTAGGAAGTATGCACAGGCTCAAAAGTGACACAGCCCTTGAACTAGGCCACCTCATCTATGCCCTTCAGTGTTCTTCTCTCTTCCACCTCCTTTTACCCACTCCCTTTCCCATACCCATGCTGTGTCCACTTCTAGTAGTGACTGCCTGGGATATATTCCACTTCTCTCCTCTGGGTTTCCAAATTCAGGCCCATCTCATGCTCCTCCTTTTTGGTCCCTTGTTCCACTCGCAGGAGCCAATTTTGTGCTTCAACAAATGATTCATTTCAATTCACTAAATACCTATGAATTGAGCTCTTACAATAGGCTAGAGATTCAGGATACAGAGATAAAAAGAGCCTGTTCTCTGCCCTCGGGTTGCTCAAGGACACAAGGGAATAAACTGTCTTCTCCTGGCTCTGACTCAAATTCTCTCCGTTTTCTATCCCTCCTCTCACACGCAAACCCAAGTCCCACGAGTAATTAATGAGATGAGTAACAGTTTTTCACCAAGATGGTGCCTCTTGCAAGCTTAGAAAGTTTAGCAAAAGTGGCTTGTATAGTTCCAGGGGCTTTTTCCCCTTTGCACTTTTGAAAGGCTCCGAAGACCTGGTAAGTGTAACCCTGGGTCTGCAAGGTCTTTCTGGAGGATGGCTGGTGTGGGAAGGGTAACTTGTCAGACCTGACAACTGGGCAGGTGTTGTCTCTTCTCCGCCTTTTGGTCGCTCTCTGCTTTTCTCTCTCTTCCTGTCTCTCCTTCAGCTCACCTGATTCTTTCCCCCTCAGGATGTGAAAGAATCTTGGGAAGCTGTGAAGGGCACCAGCAAGGAGAAAAAGGGCAGGGCGCCCGCCGCCCAGCCCCAAGAGGGGCCTTGAGGCCACAGGCTTCAACCGGAGACCCTGCTTCTTAACTGATACCTTTCAGAAAAGGCTTTTCCTATTCATAAATTCTCCATGCACCAGCTCTGGAGGAATGACCCAGGCCCATGCATGTCACCCAATCTGCCATAATGTTAGGCATGGCACTTAACTCACCCAAAAGCCTGCCATGTTTTAGTACACTCGCTTTCGATTCTGATCTGCCAAAGGAGATCGTTTACCCTTCTTCCTCCCAGCTGCCCGCTGGTACATTTATTATTTTTCACCAATATAGTTATTAGATACAAACTTAAGTAGAATCGGAAGAGTCACACCCCAAAGCTCTTCTCTCCCAACAAAAGCTACCTCTCCCTTTTGCTACCATCTGCGTTTGCTTTGCTAAACCCCACTATTCCTCTAACACCACTCATCTACAGGAGGACTAACAAAGAGAAGAGCAGGGCCGGCCAAGAGATCAGGAAGGAGCTAGAAAAGAAGTGACGGCCGTGTCTGCCTTCTCTCGGAACTGAAAAAAAGGGCAGAGGCTATACCTGGTCACTGTTCAACATCAACTCCCTTATAACTGCGTCTACCATTTCCCAGACATCATATCTGGACATTTCCGTCAGGATCAAGGCACAGGGGGGAAACCTCATGGGAAGAATGAGTTGTAGGTGACGTGGGAAGAACCTAGCTCTCTCCCTCCTCCCCACACCCCGAGTCCTTGTCCCCAACCTCCAGTCCCAGACTTCCCCCACATTGCTAGAGTCTGATTAGGGCCAACTCACCCGGCTCTACCTACTCCCTCTCTTCCCTCCTTTAGTCAACTACTAACCTCAGCCCTACCCACACTCAAGCCCTCTGCCTTTCACAACCTTTTCTGGGCCTCCCACAAAAAGCACAGGCGTTATCTTTTTTCTGTTAGATCCCAAAAAGATGGACAAAGAAGACAGAGGCTGGAGCTATACCTCCACATGCTCCACTGGCCCTTGCACGTTCCTAGAACAGACTGGAAACCAGGAACGGGCCAGGCTCAGGCCTGCTCCTGTGAAAGTGAACACCTTCTCCAAGCTGAGAGCATTTATCTGAAGTGCACAGTATAAATAAACAGTTTTTCCCAGGGCTTGCAGTGCTCTAAAAATGCTGTAACTGTGCTCTGTGAATTAGCTGAACTATTTTTGTTGGAACACAAGAGCTTGGTTGTCACCTTTTCCCTTTGATAATGACCTGACATCTCTGCTCTTTCTATCACAAGTACAGCCCAGCTCCCCTCCGCACCCCCAAAACAGCTCCCACACAGGTTAGAGGGTACCAGGGCTTTCCACCCCAACCAGTCAACAAAGAGAAGTCTAGGCTAGAGCACGGAACCCCAAACCTGAGGGCCATCCAGAAGATTCAGGAGACAAAAGTAGAACCTATCAGACTGCGCTTTCTGGACAGACGAAGGAAAGGCGTGTCCCACCCGAGATGGGCAACAGAAACACTACAGTGGAGGAGACAACCCCCGGGGTCTAGAAAAATCCATTTCCCACATGCGGATGTTGAGAGCAGGTTTGGAATCCAACAGAGCTGAGCACTTCGTAGGAAAGCTTAGGGTCACAGCAGGTTACAAACCAGTCAGAAGTTCTCATGACTCCTATCTTTCACATTTTCTTCTTCAGCTGTTGGTTTTTTGTTTTGTTTTTATGTCCCTGTAAAAATTCCTCTTGAGGATTCCAGTCTCATCACAGGCCACTCTGGTGAGCGGCAGTGGCGGCGTGGAGCCCGGCGTCCTCTCTCCTGCCGCTCTGAGCTGCTCGTCGGAGGGGCTTCGGAGGGCAGTCAGGGAAGGGCAAGAGCATGAACGTGCTTCCCAAGGACGGGGAGTTTTTATTTTGACTCTTACAACACATTAGATGGCATTCCTCCTGTCCTCAAACAAGAAAACAATTCACCTGAATGTTAAAAGCATCACGTTTCAGTTATGCCACAAGCAGAAAAAAGATTTTGGGGGTACCCATCTCTACTTCTCGTGCGCTGCCCAGGGACAGGAGAAGCACCGAGACGGCTCTCTGAGCCCACAGCCGTCCCGTTCGTTCCTCGTCACCGCCTCTGCCCGGTCCTGTCCTCCTCCCTCGACCCTCCTCCCCTCTCCTGTCCTCTCCCAAACAAAGTGCTTCAGACTTAGGGAATCAGGACGCCTACTCCTTCCTGCCTCCGACTCCACATTTCATCCCCCATCCTATCTTCCCCACATTTGCCCACGAGGAAGGGAAAGGGGTAGCTGGCGTGGTTTGTCTCCCAGAAGCGCTCTGCAGTGTCTGGAAATTAGTACAAACCACTATTTTTGAATCGCTGCAACTCCTCATAAGCCGAGGAAAAATCATTTAGCAAGTCGAGGCACCCGATGCAAATTCAGCTCGGAAAGTATTATGGTCGGAGCAGAAGGCTCTCAACTTCCGAGGGTCACCAGGCCAGAAAGCAGAAGAGACACAGAAGGCCTGTCACCGCGCCCCCGTCTCCTCCTTCCCTCCCTCCCTCCCTGCTCCTCATTTGACTGTGAGACACACGACACATCACAGGCCTAGAAGGCTAAGGGTGGAAAGTCAAGTCTCACAGGTAGGCCGGCTGCAGGCCAGGGCCTGGGAGGGTCAGCGGGAGGCAGGTGGTTCGTTGGTCTCCCTGCCCTCCTCCCCCTGTGTCTCTCCCTCCAGAAAAACTCCTCTCTGCCTGCCTGACCCCCCGCCTCAGCTCCTCAGAGCCTCCTCATGACCAGCAGACCCCATCACCACTTTCTGCTGACAAGAGGGGAGCCCTCAGGTAAGATACATGAGATCAGGGGATAATTGGGTTCTGGCCAGCCAAGCATCCCCCTTCCTCCTGGGCATTCCCACAGCTGGAGTCACGGAGGCAAGGCCCCTGCACAGGGCAGGCTTTCACCCTTCCACGCAGAATGGAAAACCCAGCTTCCATTGTGTGCATACTTACTGAATGTTGAGGGGATGTGGCTGAGGGAGTATGGTAGAGGATTCAGTGCATTTTCTGAAGCCACTGCAACCCCCAGGCCTATTCTAAATGCCCTCAGTGTTACATCAGGACCATCTCGGGAAGAGGAGCAGAAAGAGACACCCTCGGATGACCCAGAGAAGAATCAGCTTGCGGAACTCCATCTCCTGGTGCTCTCTAGCACGTTCATTGGCCCCCCTCACCTTTGTCTGTTTCTCTTCTCTGTCTGTAGCTCGGTCATGATCCTCTCTGGCCTGTTTGGTTTCTCTCTGGAGGAAGAAGGGGGTACTTCCCATACTAGCCAACAGTTGGCTTCAGAGTCCCTACTTCCCTCCCAGATTCTTGCCTGCATCCCCATTCAGTTCATTAGAAGCATTTCTATTCACTGACTGCGAGGAAACCAGCCAAGATCGCCAGAAACGAGCCCTCACTGAGGGCCCATCTACTGTTCACCCGGCAGCACGGTGCTCCATCAGACTCTCCTCTCCAGGGCCACCGGCCCCTCTTCTCACCATGTTATTATCACTTCCTTACTGGTCCAAATACAATGCCACTATCTTGCCACATCCCAGAATGATAAACACAGCTGCCCCAAAGCAGCTCATTCCATTCCTAGGCAACTGCTTGATCCATGGAAGTGCAGAATGAAAGCAGCTCCCAGAGGCTGACTTCCTGCATTTAGCTTCACAAGCAGGCACCCCATTGCTCAGCGCCTGCTGTCACCAGTCTGCATCTTGCCCCGGTTCTCCTCATCCTGTCTTCTTCTGCTCCACACCTCCGCCTGCCCCTCTCTGGCCCGCCTTAGCCCACTCCTGCCCTTCGGCTTCCCTGGCACTATGGACCAAGGCCCCTCAGCTCGGGCTGGCTAGTCCAGGTGCTGTGTACTTCAGCTGTGAGCCTGTGGGTTCCCCGCCCCTCAACAGATCTGTATTAAGCGCACTTGGGGACTCAAAGCATTCTTCCTTCTCGTAGCTACCTCAGCACTGGTCACTCTGCATCCTCCAGCAAATGCCTCTGATTCAACTAGTTGATAAAGGGAAACGCAGAAACTAGTGAGGGTAGGAAAGGCCGAGGGAAATGGAGTATGATGGGTGAGTTTCCTTTTCTCTGTTCAGAACCTTCATGAACTAACTGCATTATGCATTTTCCGGCATATTCAGGTGCTTCCACTGACATACACCTTCCCTGTCAAACAGAAAGTAGTTTCCTGGTCCCAGGGCCTCTTGGGGACCTCAAAGACCAGTGATCTTTGAGAAAGTTGACACTTGTGACAATGATTGATGGGAATTTCCAGTGGGGTCTCAGATCTTACCACCATTCCCTTTTCCCAGAAGAGAAACTAGGTGGGCTCTTCCCCACGGCCCCACCACACCAACTACAACAGCTATTATGTGCCAGACAACACAGCTCACCCAGCACCTGCCCTCACGCTGTGCCATTCTCATTCTCACCTATACCTCCCCCTTGTATCTCACTCCTAACAGGACCCATCGAATATGGACTTGGGAAGTACAATCTGTCCTTATTCGTACTTCTGCCCTTTGGACTCGCAGCTCCAGCACATGCCACCCTTACTCTTTAATTTGGTCCTCCCTTCTCATCCTCCAGTGAGGGTAGCTTCTGCAAATTTCACAGTCACAAGGGAGACAGAGAAGGCAGCTTCAATGGCCTGTTTTCCTGGTTCTCCCTTTTACTTTTCCACTCAGTTCTTATTCCACTTGAACTACTAGACTCAAGCTGTCCCTCCCCAGCCCCTCCAAGAGGAGCAATAATAACAGCTATACTTACTGAGCGACAACCATATGCCAAATATGTATTCACTCAGCTTTTCTGGGATTCCAGCTATAAATCCCTTTCCATCTCTTAACTCCCTCTCATCTCTCTCTTCTAAAAAGTTATGCAGTGGCCCATTACATTCTTTCAGAGGACACATCTTCGGTGGCTGTACCCTTAAAAGATGGGCCACTCCATCTCTGTGCCCCAACAACCCCTATTAAGGAATCATCTCACAGTCCAGGCCTCCCCTTTCACCATCCAAGGCAGCTCTTACTCAGGGGCCTTTGCAGAGAGACCATTTCCATGGGCAAGAACCACACCCGCTGCCTCACCTGCTGGCCAGGCGGCCCTGCGCCTTTACAGAGCCCCAGAAGTGACCCTGCCATTTCACCCAGGTCCCAGAACCTACCCAGACCCCAGGAATTTCATACAGTCCACAAAAGCTGCAATAAACACTAAACCTTGGCCTTCTGAGGACTACCTAAGTCCTCGGTCCCAATCCCTGGCCACCCGTCCTCCCTCCAGCCCACTCACTTTCCCACCAACTTCTTTAAAGAATCAAGCCCCCCTTTACTAAGGGGCTCATTCAGTATGACAGTCCCATGTTTTTTTTTTAGAACTCATTTTGTACTTTTAGACCCCCAAATGTGTTCCTTCTTTGAAGGAGAAAATTTCCTTTCAGGTTCTAGTAAGACGACACTGGATTTTGAGTATGAAAAGTGGCTGAAAAGATATTCCAAAGCCGAACTGACCGGTAACCGCCTCCATACTTACAAGACTCATCATTGATTGGGCTACTGAAGTGTCCATCACTTTGCTGGGCCAATGAGCATCACCATCTTAGAGGAACCGCGTGGAGGACCAGCCATTGGCTCCCGTGCTACCTGAGCCTGGGGAGAGGGTCCTGTTCCCTTTCCCTGCTGCTCTCACCGCGGGGCTTGTACATTATGGGTAGGCGGGGCATGAGAGTGTGGACGTCAGTTTAGACCCACACACAAGTTATGACTTTTGGAGGAGGAAGGGAAAAAGGCTTAGCACCAACTAAATGCTGGGGTTTAGCAACGAGATAGTATCAGGAAGGCTGCCTGGGTTGATTTCTGACCCGGCCCTGCCATCCCTCACATTTTGACCTTGGGTCAGTCTCCCCATTGGGCTGAGAGCCTCAGGTGCTCTTTCATAAGGAAGAGGTTGATTCCCCATGATCTCTCAAGCCCCTTTGCTTTTTGACATCTTGGGAGACACCATGCCTCAAGAAAGGGAGAACCCAGCTTAACCACAGACCAGTTAATCGTGAACATCAGGGAAGACACTGGCTCGGAGGTGACGACGCACTTGCACAAGCCGGAACCAAGGGGGTGGGCAAAAGGAATGAAGGGTGGGGGGCGCCCTCTGCCTGGCTAGGGAGAACTTTAGGGCCAAATGGAGGAAAACAGTCACTACCCAGAAGGGCCTCTGAGTAAGGACTCAAAGGAAAGGGAGCATTTTAGTCCAGGGTCTACTTATTTTTCTGAGTAGTGGGGCAGGGAGAGCTATGGAAATTGAAGACTCTCTAGCCCAATTTATAGGTTGTTTTATTTCATATAGCTTCCTATAAAGGTCTTTTGAATAGTTCTGTCTTGCCAAGTTTAACAAGTACCCACAGTGTAAGTGACCCCTGGCATTTGCTGTTTTCCCAATCATTGCCACATACAGAAGCTGACTGTGACTGTCGGGCTTTTCAAGTGGACACCGGACGCCGTTTCCTGCAGCCTGGAGGGACAGCAGCATAATTATTTGGCAGCAAGAGGTGAGTGTTGGTAAGGAAAGTGGACTTCTCTCCCCCTTCCATGACAGTTTCTTCCTCTGTCTCATTTTTCTCACTTTTACTCTCTTCTCCTTATTGTCTCTTTTCCTGTGTCTTTCTCTCTGGTTTGATTTTTTCCCCCTTGTGCTTTCTGAGGCCACACAGGAACCCGGGCGGTGGCAGTCCAAAGGAGGAGCCTTCCTGTGCGCAGGTGCCAGAGGAGGCAGCCCCACCCTCCCTGCCCCTCGCAGGGTGAATGTTGCCCTCCCAGCCCGGGTCCCCAGATACGCTCGCAGACATCCCCTTGGTACCACGTTGGTTCTCCAGGCCTTTTTGGGATGTGTGCCCGCCACTCTAACCCCACACCCCCAGTGATGAGAACCACTGACTTCTGCCTCCCGTACTCACCGCAGGGCGGGCCTAATTATCCCTATTATCCATCCTGGGACCAAAACGATAAGGAGAGGCTGAGGATGAAGGGAAAGTTGGGGCAAGGGCGACTGTGCCCACCTCTCAGTGGAGAGCAGCCATGGAGCATACTGCACACTCAGGAGCAGGTGTTTGGGAGCACAGATGTCCCTGCTCCCCCGCGCTAAGGAAATGTTTCCCTGAGCTCACCTTACCACACTCAGCGGGGGAGGGAGGCGTTTCCCCTCCTCGACAGGACGTGATGGAACAAAGACAGGTAAGAAGGAACTCTGTATTGTCCCATAATAATGAAAACCCTAACATAGTTACATAGATCCATGGAGTTAACCATTAGCAGCTGTTTAAAGGGCATTTGAAGACTTCTTTTTCATGACAGGAGGAAAAGAGCGTATTCCAAAACTGTACGTATAGTATTGTCATAATGTGGTTAAGTATCTGTGTGTATAGAAACTTACCAGAAAGTCACCAAAAATTCCAGAAGAATTACAGATGATTTTTATTTTGTTATATATTTTTTATTTTCTACAATCAACCTATATCACAATCAGGAAAAAAAAGTTTCAAATTGTAAAAGTAGTTGGTTCTTCCCTCTTGTAAATGCGGAAGGAATCGGAGCTGCCCCATTGAGTGAGCTGCTAGGACCGGTGGTCCCCGATGTAACGGCTCAGGCCTGTGCCGTGAGAAGGCCCCTAGTGGGAGATCCTGCTCTCCATCAAGCTGTCAGGAAGACACAGACTGAGACAGGGTGGAGACGACAGTGTGTTCCAGCTCCCCTCTCCCTTTTCCTTTCTCTTATACCACCTCTGTGCTGTAGTGACAAGCACTCCATACTTAAGGCAAAGACCTGGGTTCAAATTCTGACCTAGTACCTCTTAGGTGGGTAACTGTGCAAATTATTCATTCCTACAGAATCATAGCCCATTGGCCACAGGAAGCTTGCTCATACCTCGGGGCCTTCGCACCTGCTTTTCCCTCTTTCTAGAATGTATGTCCCAGATCTTCATGTGATTTGTTCCTTCCTGTCATTGGCGTCTCCTCAAGTTCCTCCAGTCACTTTCCATAACATTGTTTCTATTTTATTTCCTCTGAGCACTGATCCCTAACTAAAGTTATCTTACATGTTTGCTTTACTGCTTAGTGTCTCCTAGAAATTAAATTCTTTGGGAGCAGGAATTTTGTTCTCTTGAGCACCACTGCATCTCCATTGCCTAAAAAACTGCCTGTCACTGTTTAAATGAGTCAAGCTCTGTGTGATATATTTTCACCATGTTTTCTTATCCTAT
Organism: Phataginus tricuspis; assembly: GCA_029783875.1. Taxonomy (NCBI): domain Eukaryota; kingdom Metazoa; phylum Chordata; class Mammalia; order Pholidota; family Manidae; genus Phataginus; species Phataginus tricuspis. The sequence continues at coordinate 2,299,870 of JAQQAC010006904.1, read as the reverse complement.
CTTCCTAAGAACCTTGTGTGGTTTACATGACGGGAAGGTTAAGAACAGAGAGGTGAAGTACGGTAAGTGGCAGAGCCAGAATTAGAACTAATTCCAGAACACTTTCCGCTTCGCGGCCCTTCCCTCCCATGCCGCCAGCTCAGGGCCCGTTCTGGAGAGAGAAGGCTGGGACCGTTCAGGGCAGAGGACACCAAGAGCCAAGTCCCTGAGTCCAGAAAGTCCAGAATAGCCAAAGGCCTGAATTGGGTATGGTCATGGGGAGTTGTGGGAGTAAAGGGTAGAAAGGGCTAGAGGGGTTTGGTTGCGATTTAGGAGATTGAGACCATTAAAAGTATCTGAGAAAAACAGTCTCTTTTATTCGTCCATAAATAGAAAATGAACCCCTCCTGTGGGTGTTAAGCAATTCAGAATATCGCTAGAATAGGCAGTCCCTGTCCTTAACGAACACCTACTGTGTGTGCACATGGCTCAGGACCCATCTAGGCTCTAGCCGTCCAGACATCCAGGCTTGTCGTCTTCTCAGTGTCCGGGACACTGCACAGAGCCCACCAGGTGGATGGTTAGCAGGGGTTACCTGCCCTGAGCAGAGGCAGATGGGAGATTTCAGTCATCATTAAGGTTTATTGACCAGCGCGCTGGAATTTCCCAGAGAGAGGAATTAATCTCGCCACTGACTGAGAGCAGACATCCTGCTGGGAGTAGTTACACAAATTCTGTTGCTCAAATTAATTAGGATTGTGATTCATTTGTTTAATGAGGAAGAATCTGATGGTGGCAAGAGGCAAGCCAGAAGGGCCTTTCAGAACCCAGGCAACCCCAGGTGGCACTGCGGCAGGTGGGAGGACTGGCCTAGTCAGAGCGGGGCTCGGACGTGGGTGAAAGAGCGTGGCCGATCGGTAGGAGGAATAAACGGAGGCAGGCAGGACAGTCAGTCAGAATGCAGCGCTGGGCTCTGGGGCCTCCCAAAACTCATGCCTCCAGGCTCCTGAGCATGCAGGGACCTCTGAGCGTCACCCAAGTCTTCCATTCTCCTCTTTGTTTACCAAGCTGGGGAGAAATGTGCTAACAGCTGAAATTACCTCCTGTTGCACTCCTAGGATCCATCCAGCCATTTCCTCCTATCCCCCAAGATGCCAGACTCCATTCTTCCCGGGAGGAAAGACTCTCTCAATAAAGCACAGGCTTATTGCCTGCAGCATAGAGAACTGTTGTTCTCTTACTCCCGCCTTTACTTATAAAGAGACCCCTCCCCTATACACAAAATGCCCCTACTGCCTGTCTGAGGTACATCCCAACTGTACCGGCATCCTTCACCGTGTCTGAGCGGCCTCTCCTGCCTGGGTCTTCCCTTGCATAGGACCTCGGTCTCACGAGAGACAGGAAGATGGCTAGACCAGGGGGCAGCAGTGGGGATGGAGAGAAGCAGAACCTCTGCCCAACTCCAGAGGGCATCATTCCCATTAGTCTATGTGAATGGTGCCCTTTGGATAGAAGAGAAATGGTGCTTCCTGAAGGTGGGCTTCCTAGTCACCCTGGAGAAAAGTGGTCAGAGTCTGGAAATGTTTTGAAGGAAAGTCTAAAGGATTTGTTGGCAGACTGGAAGAGGAAAGGAGACTGATGTCACCTTTTGGACTGCTTCATGCCAGCATCTGCAGAAATCCCGAGGGAGCCTGCTTTTCTTTCTAGGCTCCCCCACCTCTGATTGTGACTGACTGGGATGGCACAATCTGGATAAACCTTGAGTTGGGTACCACCAGACTTCTCAGGAAGCAGAAACATTATCAAGAGCATGTGTTTGGCTGCCCAGTGGGTTTCACCCCTTCCTGACTAGGCTTGGAAGCTTTGCCTTGGGCTAGTCAGCTACACCTACCATTAGAGAGTGGTTAGCCCAGGGAGCACTGATCTGGGAGCCTGAAGTCCAAAACCAGGTTACCTAGGGTAAGTCTAAGCTCACTCAGCCTCATTTTCCTCATCCCTGAAAGGTGCCTGCCTTCTGCTCTGGCACCCTACAGACAAACCCCTCTTCAACAGTCACTGAGATCTTTTTGAAATGTAACTCAGATCTTGTCACTTCCCATGTTTTAAAATCCCCCCGAGATTTACCAATACATTCAGAATTAAAAAAAAAAAGGTCTCTGATGGCTAAGGAAGCCCACGTGATCTAGCCCCTGCTTTCCTCCACCTCACGGTCGGCAGCACCCCTCCCTTGCTCCGCTCCAGGGTGCCTTCTGGTCCTTGAGTACAGTAAACCCATTCCCTCCATGAGGCCTTTGTGCTGGCTGGTCCCTTCCGCTGGAACAGTCTACCCTAGCTCTTTGCATGGGCAGAAACTTACCATTTCTTTCTCTGCTTAAATGTCACCTTCTTGGAGAAATCTTCCCTGACCAGCCAATCTAAAGTGGCCTGGGCTCTAGCCATTACCCTGTCTTGTTACTTCATCAGAACACTCTTTACTACTAGCCTTCGTCCTGCTTGTCTATCTTCTGCAACTCGAATTTGAGGTCCACAAAACCAGCAACTTTCCCCATTGCATCAGTCATGGTCCAGTTAGGAAACCAGGAATAGCAGTAGATAGTTCAACAGTAATAATTTAGTAAAGGAGTTCGCTTAAAGCACTGGCAGGAGAGCAAAATTTTAAAGGGACCCTGAAGTAAGACAGAGGTAATAACCCCAGAAAGCAGCAGGGTTGTGAGATTCTAGGACCTCGGACGGTGAGCCCAGAGAGCTGGGACCCAGCCCTCTGTCTGGCAGGGCGCCATCCCGCGGCTGCTCACGTCTGAGGCAACACAGGAGACCATTCCAGGAGTGTCAAGGAGCTGGAGGCCAGAACCAGCAGCTGCTATGAGGAAGAAAGGCCCTTGCTGGGGCGACCCTGACAGGATCCGGCCAGCAAAAAGGAGGAAGCAGGTGCCTACTTTCTCTTCCTGCCTGCCAGTGTCCACCTAGTGCCACTGCTGGCAAAAACTGGAAGTCCCACAACAAAAGAGAAGCGTAGTTTTTAACATCCCCACCCCAGCATCACAAAGCAGAATATAAAAGGTGGTTTTCAAGCTGGGAGACAGCAGCCGAGTATCTAGAACACTGGTCTTTGACAATCCCGTAGCCTTCATGCTGGAGGGCTGCTTGGTATCCAGGAGGTACTCAGTAAGCACGTGGTGAATGGATGCATGAATGATGAATGGTGTACTACATAGAGTGTTAGTTAGAGGGGTGTAGAGATGAAAGACGGACTCTAACTCAAGGTGCTCATTCTTTAAATAAGAGAAGACACTTATGGTTCAGGATAAGTATAATAACAGAAATAGCCCCCATGTGCTGGGGAAGCATGGAGGAGGGGCTCTGCTTAGTGTGGGCAGCAACGGGGGAGACCTCCTAGAGGGGGTCACGCTTCACCCTGATGCTCAGGGGCAATGCGGAATTCATGAAACACAGAGGAATTCTGAAGGCCAACGATATGAGGACGCAGAGTGCTTCCGGTCTGGGAACCGTCCACACTAAGGCAGAGAGCTTAGAAGGAGTGACTCGTAGTTCATTATGGCTGGAGCATCTGTGGCAAGTGGTGGCAGCTGAGCCTGGAGCAATCAAACCCAACCCATGAAGTCCTCGTTTGTTACTCTAAGACACCTGAGCTTTGACCCCAAGTGCAGGAGAGCCAGTCAAGGTTTTTCAAGGTTTTTGAGCAGTAGAGTGACATGATCTGAGCACTGTGAAATTGCAGGGATGAGACTGAAGCTGGAGGCCAACTAGAAAGTTATTAGGACAGACCTGGATAAAAAGGCTGGGCCTCGTGTAATTGCATCTCAATGGATACAGTGTGCTGTACATCCTTTATACCTCAATAATGTTGCATTAAAGCAAAATCCAAATGATGGGGATCTGAGCTACAGCTGTGGGCATTGAGGACTGGAGGAAGTGAAGGAAAAGCTGCTGAGGAGCTGGGGTCCTGAGCCTGGACTGTCTCTGTCACAGGACAGCCCAAGCTTTTGGGCCCTGAGCACCCTCCAATTCCTTGCATTTCCTCCTGTGGATAAAGTGAAGGTGCCTGTGGCCAGGATTCTCACCTGGCCATGGTTGACTAGCTCACTACATATGTGTGGGCAATACATCGTTATTGACTCTATATAAAGAGCCCTGACCAGTGCTCTGGGTGACACAGTGGCATGGCTGCAAGGCTGCAGGAGAGCAGAGCGGAGGCCCACAGGCAGAGACCGGCTTGCTGCATGCAGACTCACTCTGAGTGAATGGGATTCTGGTGACTGACCTAGCACTGTGGAAATAAAGTTGGGTATAACCCTTTCACCTCAAGAATGTTCTACTGTCATTTCTTTGGTCACACTGAATCCATAGGGAACTTGTCCGGGGCTGAAACTGTTAGGCAGGAAAATAAATATGAACTGGGTGGAAAGAGAACAAGGTCAGTAAAGCCCCCTAGAAAGGAGTCAGTTAACCAGTTAAAACTAGAAATACAGAAAAGACTCAGAGTTAATGAGTTAATCAGTTAAAGCTCAAAAGGTCAAGAGAAACTTGGCCTGGAATGTTTGAATACTCCCCAGATAAAGAGAAGTATCTAAGCACAGCCCATGTCTTCATTGTGTCAATTAGATCATTGTAAGATTTCCTCTAGCCTGCTAAAAGGCCCACCTATAAACAGCACAATAAAGAGAGGGAGATCCCACCTTAAAGCCAAAATTGCATTTTGAAAAAAAAACAGGAAGGTTAAGAAGAAAGATTCTATTAAAAATTTTTTTTATTAAAGTATTGATATACACTCTTATGAAGGTTGAAAAAACAATGTGGTGACAACATTCACCCATATTATCAAGTCCCCCCCCACACCCCATTGCACTCACCGTCCATCAGTGTAGTAAGATACCACAGATTCACTATTCGCCTTCTCTGTGCTACACTGTTTTCCCTTGAGCTCCCACACCATGTGTATTAAACATAATACCCCTAATCCCCTTCTCCCTCCCTCCCAACTCGCCCTCTCACACCCCTCCCCTTTGGTAACAGCTAGTCCCTTCTTGGAGTCTGTGAGTTGGCTGCTATTTTGTTCCTTCAGTTTTGCTTCATTGTTATACTCACAAATGAGGGAAAACATTTGGCACTTGTCTTTCTCCACCTGGCTTATTTCACTGAGCATAATATCCTCCAGCTCCATCCATGTTGTTGCAAATGGTAGGATTTGTTTCTTTCTTATGGCTGAATAATATTCCATTGTGTATATGTACCACCTCTTCTTTATCCATTCATCTACTGATGGACACCTAGGTTGCTTCCATATCTTGGCTATTGTAAATAGCGCTGCAATAAACATAGGGGTGCATATGCCTTTTTGAATCTGAGAACTAGTATTCTTTGGGTAAATTCCTAGTAGTGGAATTCCCGGGTCAAATGGTATTTCTATTTTTAGTTTCTTGAGGAACCTCCATATTGCTTTCCACAATGGTTGAACTAGCTTACATTCCCACCAGCAGTGTAGGAGGGTTCCCCTTTCTCCACATCCTCACCAGCATTTGTTGTTCTTAGTCTTTTGGATAGTGGCCATGCTTACTGGTGTGAGGTGATATCTCATTGTGGTTTTAATTTGTATTTCCCTGATGATTAATGATGTGGAGCATCTTTTCATGTGCCTGTTGGCCATATGAATTTCTTCTTTGGAGAATTGTCTCCTCATATCCTCTGTCTGTTTTTTAATTGGGTTATTTACTTTTTGGTTGCTGAGGCCTATGATTTCTTTATGTATTTTGGGTGTTAATCCCTGGTCAGATAAGTTGTTTACAAATATATTCTCCCATACTGTAGGATGACTTTTAGTTCTGTTGATGGTGTACTTTGCCATACAGAAGCTTTTTAGTTTGATGTAGTCCCATGTGTTCATTTTTCCTTTTGTTTCACTCACTCGAGGAGATGCATTTACGAAGAAGTTGCTCATGTTTATATTCAGGAGATTTTTACCTATGTTGTCTTCTAAGAGTTTTATGGTTTCATGACTTACATTCAGATCTTTGATCCATGTTGAGTTTACTTTTGTGTATGGGGTTAGACAATAATCCAGTTTCATTCTCTTGCATGTAGCTGTTCAGTTTTGCCAACACCAGCTGTTGAAGAGGCTGTCATTTCCCCATTGTATGTCCATGGCTCCTTTATCATATATTAATTGACCATATATGGTTCGGTTTATATCTGGGCTCTCTAGTCTGTTCCATTGGTCTATGGGTCTGTTGTTGTGCCAGTACCAAATTGTCTTGATTACTGTGGCTTTGTAGTAGAGCTTGAAGTGGGGAATGTAATCCTCCCAGCTTTATTCCTCTTTCTCAGGATTGTTTTGGCTATTCGGGGTCTTTTGTGGTTCCATATGAATTTTAGAACGATTTGCTCTACTTCTTTGAAGAATGCTGTTGGTATTTTGATAGGAATTGCATTGAATCTGTAGATTGCTTTAGGCAAGATGGACATTTTAACAATATTAATTCTTCCTATCCATGAGCACGGGATGTGTTTCCATTTATTGGTATCTTCTTTAATTCTCTCATGAGTGTCTTTTAGTTTTCAGAGTATAGGTCTTTCACTTCTTCGGTTAAGTTTATTCTTAGGTATTTTATTCTTTTTGATGTGATTGTGAATGGAATTGTTTTTCTGATTTCTCTTTCTACTAGTTCATTGTTAGTGTATAGGAATGCTACATATTTCTGTGGATTACTTTTGTATCCTGCAACTTTACTGAATTCAGATATTAGTTCTAGTAGTTTTGGAGTGGATTTTTTAGGGTTTTTTATGTACAATATCATGTCATCTGCAAACAGGGACAGTTTAACTTCTTCCTTGCCAATCTGGATGCCTTTTATTTCTTTGTGTTGTCTGATTGCCATGGCTAGGACCACCAGAACTACGTTGAATAAAAGTGGGGAGAGTGGGCATCCTTGTCTTGTTCCTGATCTTAAAGGAAAAGCTTTCAGCTTCTCGCTGTTAAGTATAATGTTGGCTGTGGGTTTGTCATATATGGTCTTTATTATGTTGAGGTACTTGCCCTCTATACCCATTTTGGTGAGAGTTTTTATCATGATTGGATGCGGAATTTTGTTGAATGCTTTTTCAGATCATGTGGTTTTTGTCCTTCTTTTTGTTGATGTGGTGGATGATGTTGATGGATTTTTGAATGTTGCACCATCCTTGCAACCCTGCAATAAATCCTACTTGATCATGATGGATGATCTTTTTGATGTGTTTTTGAATTTGGTTTGCTAATATTTTGTTGAGTATGTTTTCATCTATGTTCATCAGGGACATTGGTCTGTAATTTTCTTTTTTGTTGTGTCTTTGCCTGGTTTTGGTATTAGAGTGATGCTGGCCTCATAGAATGAATTTGGGGGTGTTCCCTCCTCTCTACTTTTTGGAAAACTTTAAGGAGGATGGGTGTTAGGTCTTCACTAAATGTTTGATAAAATTCAGCGGTAAAGCCATCTAGTCCAGGAATTTTGTTCTTAGGTAGTTTTTTGATTATCGATTCAATTTCGTTGCTGGTAATTGGTCTGTTCAGATTTTCTCTTTCTTTCTGGGTCAGCCTTAGAAGGTTGTATTTTTCTAGAAAGTTGTCCATTTCTTCTAGGTTACCCAGTTTCTTAGCATGTAATTTTTCATAGATTTCTCTAATAATTCATTGTATTTCTGTGGCATCTGTAGAGATTTTTCCTTTCTCATTTCTGATTCTGTTTATGTGTGTAGACTTTCTTTTTTTCTTGATAAGTCTGGCTAGGGGTTTATCTATTTTGTTTATTTTCCAAAAGAAACCTACATCTTGCTTTTGTTGATTCTTTCTATTGTTTAATTCTTCTAGATTTTATTTATTTCTGCTCTAATCTTTATTATGTCCCTCCTTATACTGAATTTGGGCCTCATTTGTTCTCCTTTTTCTGTTTTTGTTAATTATCAGTTTAGACTGTTCATATGGGATTGTTCTTCTTTCCTGAGGTGGGCCTGTATTGCAATATACTTTCCTCTTAACAAAGCCTTCGCTGCTTCCCACAGATTTTGCGGTGTTGAATTATTGTTGTCATTTGTCTCCATATATTGCTTGATCTCTGTTTTTATTTGGTCATTGAGCCATTGGTTATTTAGGTGCATGTTGTGAAGCCTTCGTGTGTTTGTGGGATTTTTCATTTTCTTTGCGCAATTTATTTCTAGTTTCATACCTTTGTGGTCTGAGAAACTGGTTGGTAGAATTTCAACTTTTTTAATTTACTGAGGCTCTTTTTGTGGCCTAGAATATGATCTATTCTTGAAAATGTTCCATGTGCACCTGAGTAAAATGTGTATTCTGCTACTTTTGGGTGTAGAGTTTTGTAGATGTCCATTAGGTCCATCTGTTCTAATGTGTTGTTCAGTGCCTCTGTCTCCGTACTTATTTTCTGTCTGGTTGGTCTGTCCTTTGGAGTGAGTAGAGTGTTGAAGTCTCCTAGAATGAATGCATTGCATTCTATTTCCCCTTTTAATTCTGTTAGTATTTGTTTCACATATGTAAGTGCTCCTGTGTTGGGTGCATAGATATTTATAAAGGTAATGTCTTCTCGTTGGACTGACCCCTTTATCATTATGTAATGTCCTTCTTTTTCTCTTGTGACTTTCTCTGTTTTGAAGTCTATTTTTTTCCGATACAAGTACTGCAACTCCTGCTTTTTTCTCCCTATTAGTTGCATGAAATATCTCTTTCCATCCCTTCACTTTTAATCTGTGTATGTCTTTGGGTTTAAAGTGAGTCTCTTGTAGGCAGCATATAGATGGGTCTTGTTTTTTTATCCATTCAGTGACTCTATGTCTTCTGACTGGTGCATTCAGACCCTTAATATTTAGGGTGATTATCTATAGGTATGTTCTTATTGCCATTGCAGGCTTTAGATTCGTGGTTACCAAAGGTTCAAGGTTAACTTCCTTACTATCTAAGTGTAACTTAACTCACTTAATATGCTATTAAAAACACAATCTAAAGGGTTTTTTTTTTTGTCCTCCTTTTGCTTCCTCCTCCATTCTTTATATATTAGGTATCATACTCTATACCCTTTGTCTATCCCTTGATTGACGTTGGGGCTAAGTAATTAACTGTTCTGCTTTCTTTACTGTTGTTTTATTACCTCTGGTGACAGCTATTAAATCTTAGAAACACTTCCATCTATAGTAGTTCCTCCAAAATACACTGTAGAGATGGTTTGTGGGAGGTGAATTATCTCAGCTTTTGCTTATCTGGAAATTGTTTAATGCCTACTTCAAATTTAAATGATAATCTTGCCAGATAAAGTATTCTTGGTTCGAGGCCCTTCTGCTTCATTGCATTAAATACATCATGTCACTCCCTTATGGCCTGTAAGGTTTCTGCTGAGAAGTCTGATGGCAGGCTGATGGGCTTTCCTTTGTATGTGATCTTATTTCTCTCTCTGGCTGCTTTTAATAGTCTGTCCTTATCCTTGATCTTTGCCATTTTAATTACTATATGTCTTGGTGTTGTCTTCTTTGGGTCCCTTGTGTTGGGAGATCTGTGCACCTCCATGGCCTGAGAGACTATCTCCTTCCCCAGATTGGGGAAGTTTTCGGCAATTACCTCCTCAAAGACACTTTCTATCCCTTTTTCTCTCTCTTCTTCTGGTACCCCTATAAGGCGAATATTGTTCCATTTAAATTGGTCACATAGTTCTCTCAATAATCTTTCATTCTTAGAGATCCTATTTTCTCTCTGTGCCTCAGCTTCTTTGCATTCTTCTTCTCTAATTTCTGTTTCAGTTATCATCTCCTCCACTGTATCTTATCTGCTTTTAAAACCTCCCATTGTATGTTTCATTTCTGATACTGTGTTCCATAGTGATGGGATCTCCAACTGGAATTCATTCCTGAGTTCTTGAATATTTTTCTGTACCTCCATGAGCATGTTAATGATTTTTATTTTGAATTCTCTTTCAGGAAGATTCATGAGGTTGATTTCATTTGAATCTTTCGCTGGTGTATTCATAATTTTGCTTTGAACCAGGTTCCTTTGATGTTTCATATTTGTATGTGGCACCCCCTAGTACCCAGAAGCTCTACTCTCTGGAGCTGCTCAGTCCCTGAAAAAACAAGACCCATCTATATGCTGCCTACAAGAGACTCACTTTAAACCCAAAGACATACACAGACTAAAAGTGAAGCAATGGAGAAAGATATTTCATGCAACTAATAGGGAGAAAAAAGCAGGCGTTGTAGTACTTGTATCAGACAAAATAGACTTCAAAACAAAGAAAGTCACTAGAGACAAGGACCTTACATAATGATAAAGGGGTCAATCCAACAAGAAGATATAACCATTGTAAATATCTATGCACCCAACACAGGAGCACCTACATATGTGAAACAATACTAACAGAATTAAAAGGGGAAATAGAATGCAATGAATTCATTCTAAGAGACTTAAACACTCCACTCACTCCAAAGGACAGATCAACCAGACAGAAAATAAGTAAGGACACAGAGGCACTGAACAACACATTAGAACAGATGGACCTAACAGACATCTACTGAACTCTACACCCAAAAGCAGCAGAATACACATTCTTCTCAAGTGCACATGGAACATTTTCAAGAATAGATCATATCCTAGGCCACAAAAAGAGCCACAGTAAATCAAAAAGATTGAAATTCTACCAACCAGTTTTCAGACCACAAAGGTATGAAACTAGAAATAAATTGTGCAAAGAAATGAAAAATCTCACAAACACATGGAGTCTTCACAATGTGCTCCTAAATAACTAATGGATCAGTGACCAAATAAAAACAGAGATCAAGCAATATATGGAGACAAATGACAACAATAATTCAACACCACAAAATCTGTGGGACACAGAGAAGGCAGTGCTAAGAGGAAAGTATATTTCAATACAGGCCTACCTCAGGAAAGAAGAACAATCCCATATGAATAGTCTAAACTCACAATTAATGAAACTAGAAAAAGGAGAACAAATGAGGCCCAAAGTCAGTAGAAGGAGGGACATAATAAAGATTAGAGCAGAAATAAATAAAATCGAGAAGAATAAAACAATAGAAAGAATCAATGAAAGAGAGATTCAAGATGTCGGCATGAGAGGTGACACAGAGAACTTCTCCCAAAACCACAAATAATTCAAAAACATATTTAATTAATACAACTAACCCTAAAACAGCAAGAAGAAAGAAGGCTGAAGCAGACTGCATAAAGACCTCACGAACAGAGCAGACCTCACAAAACAGGGTAACATACGAAAGCCTTAATCTGGTGGGACCCAAGCCCTTCCCCCACCCCAGCTCACCGGCGGGAGGAACAGAAGTAGAGTGGGGAGGGGGTGTACCCTTGGGGCTGCTGAACACCTAGCCCAGGATATCTGCTCTGTGAGCAGAAACCTATATTGTGTGGTGCTCTGGAGTTGGGGAGCTCGGACAGGCAGAGTGCTTGGGAGACTAACATTCCGTCCATTTGTGGAGGGGAGGATCCACACCTGGCAGCTCTGTGTCAGAGGTAATACAGGCAGACTGAGAGGCTTCCTAGCAGCGAGAGGGCTGCTGAAGGGGCAGGATTTGCACAGAGCTTGCGGCACAGGAGAAGGGAGAGCTGGACAAGGTTGTCTGGGTGCGCTCTGCCCAGCTGGTTGGGAACTTTGAGGAGCTTCAGGAGCTCCATCCCCCTGGCTGCCTACTCAGCTCTGAGGCCCCCCACTGTGACACACAGCCTGCCGAGCCTTCCTACTGGCCTGCAGGCACCTGCTCGCAAACCCGCAGTCACTGTGCAGGCGTCAGGCCTGCCAGAGAGAGGCCTGCCTACAACTAGAGACCCAAAGCACAGAGGCTTACATGTGTGCGATTGGCCCACTGGCTCTAACACTGGACACAGGCACCACAGACGGGAATCAGGAAACAGATCTTTCTTCCCCCAGGTACTAGCTCTGCTCCCCTACAAACCCCAACCTCACTCTAGGGGCTGAGAAGCTCCAGAGACTGGAGTTTCTGTGCACTAGTGGGCACCACACAGAAAAATGAAACGTCAAAAGAACATGGTTCAGACCAAAATCTCACAAACTCCAGAAAAGGGGCAATGAAACTGAACTCACCAATATTCCTGAAAGAGAGTTCAAAATAAAAATTATAAACATGCTTACGGAGGTCCAGAAAAATATTCAAGAACTCAGGAGTGAATTTAAGTCAGAGATTCAATCATTAAATTCCATATCTGAAATGAAACATACAATGGAGAGATTTAAAAGCAGATTAGATATAGTAGAAGAGATGGTAACTGGAATAGAAATTAGAGAAGAATACAAAGAAGCTGAAGCACAGAGAGAAAACAGAATCTCTAAGAATGAAAGAATATTGAGAGAATTGTAAGACCAATCCAAATGGAACAATATTTGCATAATACGGGTACCAGAAGAAGAAGAGAGAAAAAAGGGATAGAAAGTGTCATTAAGGAGGTAATTGCTTAAAACTTCCCCAATCTGGGGGAGGAAATAGTCTCTCAGGCCATGGAGGTGCACAGATCTCCCAAAACAAGGGACCCAAGGAAGACAACATCAAGACATATAATAATTAAAATGGCAAAGATCAAGGATAAAGACAGACTTTTAAAAGCAGCTAGAGAGAAAAAAAAGATCACATACAAAGGAAAACCCATCAGGCTATCATCAGACTTCTGAACAGAAACCTTACAGGCCAGAAGGCAGTGGCATGATATATTTAATGCAATGAAGCAGAAGGGCCTTGGACCAAGAATACTCCACCCAGCAAAATTATCATTTAAATTTGAAGAAGGGATTAAACAATTCCCAGATAAGCAAAAGCTAAGAGAATTTACCTCCCACAAACCACCTCTACAGTGCATTTTGGAGGGACTCCTATAGATGGAAGTATTCCTAAGGCTAAATAGATGTCACCCAAGGGCCAAACAGTACAGAATATGATTCATAACATACAAAGAATGGAGGAGGAAGAAAACTGAGGGAAAAAAAAGCTTTACATTGTGTTTGTAATAGCATACAAAGTGAGTTAAATTAGATTGTTAGATAGTAAGGGAATTACCCTTGAACCTTTGGTAACCCCAAATCTAAAGCCTGCAATGGCAGTAAGTACATACCTATCGATAATCACCCTAAATGTAAATGGTCTGAATGCACCAATCAAAAGACATAGAGTCACTGAATGGATAAAAACAAGACCCATCTATATGCTGCCTACAAGAGACTCACTTCAAACCCAAAGACATACACAGACTGAAAGTAAAGGGATGGAAAGATATTTCATGCAACTTATAATGAGGAAAAAGCAGGAGTTGCAGTACTTGTATCAGACAAAATAGACTTCAAAACAAAGTCATAAGAGACAAAAAAGGACATTACATAATGATAAAAGGGTCAGTCCAACAAGAGGATATAACTATTATAAATATCTATGCACCCAACACAGGATCACCTACATATGTGAAACAATTACTAACAGAATTAAAGGGGAAAACGGAATGAACTGCATTCATTTTGGGAGACTTCACTCCAAAGGACAGATCAACCAGACAGAAAATAAATAAAGAGACAGAGGCACTAAACAACATATTAGAACAGATGGACCTAACAGACATCTACGGAACACTCCATTCAAAAGCAACAGGATACACATTCTTCTCAAGTGCACATGGAACATTTTCAAGAACAGATCATATACTAGGCCACAAAAAGAACCTCAGTAAATTTAAAAGATTGAAATTTTACCAACCAGCTTCTCAGATCACAAAGGTATGAAATGAAACTAGAAATAAATTACACAAAGAAAATGAAAAAGCTCAGAAACACATGGAGGCTTAATAACATGCTCCTAAATAATCAATGGATCAATGACCAAATAAAAACAGATATCAAGCAATATATGGAGACAAATGACAACAACAATTTAACACTGCAAAATCTGTGGGACACAGCGACGGCCATGCTAAAAGGGAAATATATTGCAATACAGGCCTACCTCAGGAAAGAAGAACAATCCCAAATGAACAGTCTAAACTCACAATTAATGAAACAAGAAAAGGAAGAACAAATGAGGCCCAAAGTCAGTAGAAGGAGGGACATAATAAAGAATAAAGCAGAAATAAATAAAATTGAGAAGAATAAAACAATAGAAGGAATCAACGAAAGCAGGAGCTGGTTCTTTGAGAAAATAAACAAAATAGATAGACCCCTCGCCAGACTTATCAGGGAAAAAGAGAGTCTACACACATAAACAGAATCAGAAATGAGAAAGGAAAAATCACTACGGACACCACAGAAATACAAAGAATTATGGGAGAATACTACGAAAAAGTATATGCTAACAAACTGGGTAACCTAGAAGAAATGGACAACTTTCTAGAAAAATACAACCTTCCAAGGCTGACCCAGGAAGAAACAGAAAATCTGAATAGACCAATTACCAGCAAAGAAATTGAACTGGTACTCAAAAAAGTACCTAAGAACAAAACCGTTGGACCAGGTGGTTTCATGCTGAATTTTATCAATCATTTAGTGAAGACCTAATATCCATCCTCCTTAAAGTTTTCCAAAAAGTAGAAGAAGAGCGAATACTTCCAAAACTCTTTATATGAGACAAACATCACTCTAATACCAATACCAGGGAAAGACAACAAAAAAAGAAAATTACAGAACAATATCCCTGATGAACATGGATGCAAAAATATTCAACAAAATATTAGCAAACCGAATTCAAAAATACATCAAAAAGATCATCCATCATGATCAAGTGGGATTCATCCCAAGGATGCAAGGAAGGTACAACATTCGAAAATCCATCAACATCATCCACCACATCAACAAAAAGAACAATAACCACATGTTCATCTCCATAGATGCTGAAAAAGCATTTGACAAAATTCAACGTCCATTCATGATAAAAACTCTCAACAAAATGGGTATAGAGGGCAAGTACCTCAACGTAATAAAGGCCATATATGACAAACCCACAGCCGACATTATACTTAACAGTGAGAAGTTGTAAGCTTTTCCTTTAAGATCGTGAACAAGACAAGGATGCCCACTTTCCCCGCTTCTATTCAACATAGTACTGGAGGTCCTAGCCACAGCAATCAGACAACACAAAGAAATAAAAGGCATCGAGATCGGCAAGGAAGAAGTTAAACTGTCCCTGTTTGTAGATGATATGATATTGTACCTAAAAAACCCTAAAGAATCCACTCCAAAACTACTAGATCTAATGTATGAATTCAGCAAAGTTGCAAGATACAAAATCAATATGCAGAAATCTGTGGCATTCCTATATACTAACAATGAACTAGCAGAAAGAGAAATCAGGAAAATAATTCCACTCACAGCAGCATTGAAAAGAATAAAATACCTAGGAATAAACCTAACCAAGGAAGTGAAAGACCTATACTCTAAAAACTACAAGACATTCATGAGTGAAATTAAAGGAGATACCAATAAATGGAAACACATCCCATACTCATGGATAGGAAGAATTAACATTGTCAAAATGGCCATCCTGCCTAAAGCAATCTACAGGTTTTATACAATTCCTATCAAAATACCAACAGTATTCTTCAATGAACTAGAGCAAATCGTTCTAGAACCCCGAATAGCCAAAGCAATCCTGAGAAGGAAGAATAAAGCTGGGGGGATTATGCTCCCCAACTTCAAGCTCTACTACAAAGCCACATTAATCAAGACATTTTGGTACTGGCACAAGAACAGACCCACAGACCAGTGGAACAGAATAGAGAGTCCAGGCATTAACCCAAATATATATGGTCAATTAATATATGATAAAGGAGCCATGGATATACAATGGGGAAATGACAGCCTCTTCAAACAGCTGGTGTTGGCAAAACTGGACAGCTACATGTAAGAGAATGAAACTGGATCACTGTCTAACCCCATACACAAAAGTAAAATCAAAATGGATCAAAGACCTGAATGTAAGTCATGAAACCATAAAACTCTTAGAAGACAACATAGGTAAAAATCTCCTGACTATAAGCATGAGCAACTTCTTCCTGAACGCATCTCCTTGAGTGAGGGAAACAAAAGCAAAAATGAACACATGGGACAACATCAAACTAAAAAGCTTCTGTATGGCAAAGGACACCATCAACAGAACTAAAAGGCATCCTAAAGTATGGGAGAATATATTTGTAAATGACATATCTGACAAGGGGTTAACATCCAAAATATATAAAGAACTCACACACCTCAACAACCAAAAAGCATATAACCCGAGGATATGAAGAGACAATTCTCCAAAGAAGAAATTCAGATGGCCAACAGACACATGAAAAGATGCTCCACATCACTAATCATCAGGGAAATGCAAATTAAAACCACAATGAGATATCACCTCACACCAGTAAGGATGGACACCATCCAAAAGACTAAGAACAACAAATGCTGGCAAGGATGCGGAGAAAGGGGAACCCTCCTACACTGCTGGTGGGAATGTAAGCTAGTTCAACCATTGTGGAAAGCAATATGGAGGTTCCTCAAGAAACTAAAAGTAGAAATACCATTTGACCTGGGAATTCCACTACTAGGAATTTACCCAAGGAATACTAGTTCTCAGATTCAAAAAGGCATATGCACCCCTATGTTTATTGCAGCGCTATTTACAATAGCCAAGATATGGAAACAACCTAGGTGTCCATCAGTAGATGAATGGATAAAGAAGAGGTGGTACATATACACAAAGGAATACTATTCAGCCATAAGAAAGAAACAAATCCTACCATTTGCAACAACATGGATGGAGCTGGAGGATATTATGCTCAGTGAAATAAGCCAGGTGGAGAAAGACAAGTGCCAAATGCTTTCCCTCATCTGTGGAGTATAACAATGCAGCAAAATTGAAGGAAAAAAATAGCAGCAGACTCACAGACTCCAAGAAGGAACTAGTGGTTACCAAAGGGGGGGGCGGGTGGGGAGGGAGGTAGAAGGGGACTGAGGGGTATTATGTTTAGTACACATGGTGTGGGGGGTCACAGGGAAAACAGTGTAGCACAGAGAAGGCAAATAGTGAATCTGTGGCATCTTACTCCACTGATGGACAGTGAGAGCATTGGGGTATGGGTGGGGACTTGATAATACAGGGAGATGTAGTAACCACATTGTTTTTTCATGTGAAACCTTCATAAGACTGTATATCAACAATACCTTAATAAAAAATTAAAAAGAAAAAAAAAGTCCCTTTATCTTCCTGAGCTTCTTTGTCCTTGTCCAGAAAATTGAAGATGGTGTTGCCTGTCCTCCCAGGCCATGCATGACCCTGGGCCCTGCCTGAATGTCCTGCCCCATCTCCTACTGCCTCCCACCCCTCTCTTCACACTGTAATCACCCCAGCTGGTTGGCTATTTTCTGACACACCACAACCCGTGCTTACTCATATGGGTCCCTCTTCCTGAAATACCCTTCCCACTTCTTCCCTGCATAATTCCTGTTCACCTTTCCGGATTCAGATCAAGGGTCACCTCCTCCAGGAAGACGTCCTTCCC
The DNA here is from genome assembly GCA_029783875.1 of Phataginus tricuspis. Classification (NCBI taxonomy): domain Eukaryota; kingdom Metazoa; phylum Chordata; class Mammalia; order Pholidota; family Manidae; genus Phataginus; species Phataginus tricuspis. Next base: position 2,282,343 of record JAQQAC010006904.1, on the reverse strand, counting down.
CTGCCTCCTCTTCTCCTGAAGGCTTTTAGCCTTTCTAACGGTGACAGCCATTTGGCATACAACATTCACCCTTTTACGTACAATCTTTTCCTCTCCCCAAAGCTTGTCTTCTCACCTAGATAAAAAGCAGGAACTGTGCCTTCTTCTTCTCACCCTCACATGCCTAACATCATAATTGTTCTTGGGGGAGAGTTGCAGGGTGGAGTGAGGGGGCAGAAATTCAGAACCCAGAGGTGGGGGCAGAAGGCACAACCGGCACTGACAGATGACCTTCCACCCCGAGCCCCCTCGCAGCTAACCAGGATGGCACGGCCATCACACTTTCAAGTCCTTGGCTGAACCACAGCCCTCTCTGTGCCCAGGCCCCGCTGGCTTTTTGCTCAGCTTCACCAGCTTGTATCTAATACAGTAGTGGAGGACAGAGGACCCAGGCCATGAAATCAAAACATTTTAGCATCAGAAGAAACCAATTCATGTAGCAAAAGTCATGTCCTCGTACCTCCAAGACCAGTTCTTAAGAAACCTTGCGGCTTCCACCTGAATGTCCCGAAACATCCCATCTTGGAAAGTTTCCTCTCAGAACCCGGACCCCACACCGTGAGAAGCCCAGGTCACGTGGCGAAGACATGTCTAGGTACTCCACTCGGTGGGGGCAGCCGAGTTCCCAGCTAACGGTCAGCATCACCTGCCAGCGAGGAGCATGGGCCATCGTGGGCATCCAGTTCTGCTGAGCCTACAGGCGACCCCAGTCCGCATCACTCTCTGATTCCCCACATGAAAGTTCTCAAGAAAGAACCTCTCAGCTGAGCCAAGCCAACCCAAGGAACTGTAAGAAATAATGATAAATTTCTGTTTTAAGATCCTAGAAAGAATTTTGTCAAGAGATCTTATAAAATGTCATTTTCCTGGGGAGAAACTAAAGCTCAGAAATGCCATGTGGCTTTATCTCCAAGACCACAGAATGGATGAGAGGCAGTAACCAGTGCATTTAACTCCTGTCACCCCGTTGCCACCATGAGAAGACAGAAGTGAGGTCGCTGGGGCAGGAGCGAAGAGGCAGAAAGGAGCTAGATTTCTTAGAAAAACATCCCAAGTTATTTCTGTTTGCAAAGAAAACTACTCCTTAATACATATGAAATTTTTTCCTTATTTCAAAGAGCATCTCCTACCTTCTTAGAATTTATAGAGTTAACTGCCTGCTTTCAGCCTTGGGTTGGTTTTCTTTCTCCTTCCACCTTGAGATAATCAGCTAAGCTTACCTGAGTATTCGTCGTGGCAAGAAGACAATGGCTTCAAACGAAGGGAAAGGCTCAACAAAGAAGGCCAAGTGACAAAGTAAAACCTCCTAGGGAAACATTCACATTTCCTGGGTGATCTGTCATCAAAATGCATGCTCAAACAGAAGGACAAATGCAGTGTCCGAGCCAGCATTACCATGCCAGCCACTGTGCTCACCTGTGCTCTCAGTACCCTGATCTGAACTGAACCCGTACCAAGGGCAAAAGCAACACCCCTCTTCCGGTTCACTGCCACCTATCTGGCTAAGCCATTGGCCAAAATCTTGGATCTCGAAACATTTTTTTTCAGCTCCTTCAATTGAAGCAACATTATAATTTTTTGTAAAGGCCTGTCCTGGTCAGTATACTGCACTCGAGGCTGCAGGGAGGCTGCATCGCACTGTAAGGGCATACCTGAGCCATCTGGCCTTCATTTTTACCTTGGAGCTGATATGAAAGGTGTTGGTTTCACATCTGAGCGGTCCTTGGTCTGGGCTCCATGGCCCCAGGCTGCTCGTTTTGGACCATTTCTGTGAGGAGCCACTATTTGGGGGACATCACCTGTGATCCACACTGTGTCCCAAGGTCTCCCCAGCAACCCAATTAGGGAAGTATCGGCTCATCTGATATTTGATTGAGGTCGCAATCAAGAAGGTTAAGGAAATTGACTTTCAAAAGGGAACACACTCCAAATAACAGAGCAGGAATTCAAACTTGGGCCTGCCCAATTCCAAAGAACCGCTCCTTCCTCTGTGCTGCTCCTAGCACTTAGACATTGCCACAGTAATGCTCTGCAGCAAATAACCCCCAAACCTCAGTGGTGTATGATAACAAGCATTTATTGCTCACGCATCTGGGACAGTTAGCTAGGTGGTTCTGTTGACTATGGCTCAGCTCCCTAACATGCCTCGAGGTTGCTTAGCCATTGAGTGATCTAGCTCTCAGCTAGGACAGCCGGGGTGACTCAGCTCTGCTCCACAGGTCCTGCCTTCTCCACTGGGCCAGCCAAGGCATGTTCCCATGGCACTGGCAGAGGCACAAGAAAGAAGGCAAACCAGACTGATTTCACCAGTACTTTTCAAGCTTTTATTCACATCATGTTTGCTATTATCCCACTGGCCAGAGCAAGTTCCATGGCCATGCCCAGACCCTGCAGATGACATGGCAAGAGGTATGGGTGCAGGGAAGGATAAAGATTAAAGACCACTTTTGGGTCCCAATAAATCTTGGGACCACTTTTGCAATCTACCACACTGACCTTGGGCAAGTTATGACCCCCTCTTGGAGCCACTATTCCTACATTTTCCTACATTAACTGGACTATATCTGCTTCATAGGGTGACTGAGAGCGTTCAATAAGGTAAGCTCTGGAAAACACTGGCAAAGTTAGAAGGATTCTTTCTGCTGATTATTTCAAGTATAGCAGCCTAAGGGCGTGTGTACACATTAATAGAGGTACATGAAAAACGCAGTTCCTATTTCCAGAGTCCAGTAGGTTTACACAAGTCTGAGGTGAAACAGCCCAATCACTGAGATGATAAACAAGAATTGTAGGGAGAGAATAAATCAAGGAAAAACAATAAGTAAATGATGTAATTAAAGTTACTGTTGAAGAAACTATCAAGGAGAGAGTGAGTCAGCGGCAAGTTTAAGCGATGAATCAGGCACAATGTCATGTTTCTAGAATTCTTGTCTATTTCAAGAAAGCCTGATGTCCCAGTTAAAAGAGCACCTTGAGCCTGTAGCGACAACATCTGGAAGGAAATGCGCTTGTAATTTTAATTTCTCCTTAGCAACACCGCTAACAAGGAGGCCAACACTGAATGCTGGACACAGGGTAGGCCTGCCATGAAATTTCATGTGGGAGGGACTGAGAACCATAGCATTACTTCAGACGTATTCAAGGGAATCTTAAATTATTTTTGCAAAAGAACTCCCTGTACAATATGCCATTCGACTGTCAAAACAAGGCTATGAATTCACTGCAGGACAATATTAATTGCTCTATTCAACAAAGGAGGAAACTGAGGCTTAAATGGCCTCTAGTTAATGCCCAGCTGGGATTAGAAGGCAGGCTTCCCGGGTGCTCTTCCTCAACTAACAGGAATCACATTCTGGCTATTGGTCACTGCATTGGATATTTTTAATCTGTAAGAAACATCATCAAACAGTTATTGAATGCTCATGAGCTGGGAGCTCATTTAATCCTCACCACAGACTGAGAGGTCCATATAGGAGGGGTTCCATTCTACAGTGAGGGGAAATTTTGAGCTTAGAAATTTCAGCCGCTTGCCAGAGGTGACATAGGCCCATAAGTGGTGAGCTATGCATCAAACCCTGGTCTGTGTGACCACCCCCACACCCCAACACCACCTCCTACACTGCCATCGTGTTTTTCCAAACAGAACTGTATCATATATTTTTCCAACTGCACAGATAATCTGCCCTACACACACACACACACACACACACACACACACACACACACACACACACGTTTTTGCCTCAGTCATTCAGAGAACATGTTTCCTGACCTGTACTTTCCATTTCACTTTGCCTCCTGAGCAACTGCCTCTAACAGACACAATTCAAGGTGGAGGGGCAAGTGATACTGGCTCAGGAAAACTAAGATGTGACCCTGAGCTGCTGACAGAATGTCTGATATTTATAGCAACTTGGAGTCAAGTACCAAGGAAAAGTGTGTTCTGGATTGTCGCAGATGTCCTCAGGGGTAAGGAAAACGTCTCTATGAGAAATGACGTGGGATGCTTAACTGACAGAACATCAAACATGAAAGGACAATTCTGTGGGTTTGCATCCCGGTTAAAATAATAATAATAAAAGGATGGTCTAGCCAGTCTCTGGGGATAACATTCTCTAAACATTTAGGAGACAGCCATGGGAGAAGCCACATCACTAGTTGAATTTATAAAATGCCACTCTACACTTTAACTATTTCGTTTATGCATTTTTCTATTGATTTAGCTCTGCCCCAGTCCAAAGGGGTTTGAGGCTGATTGTTTAATTGTGAAGACAATGGTAGATGAATTACATTAATGGCTAAAATGTGTTATGCATCCCTGTATCCTTACCCTTAGTTTGTGCTCTTCACACGGACTGTGGCCTTGGCCCTATGACTTGCTTTGGCCAATGGAAGAGCCCCAGACCTGATGCAAGAAAAAACTTGAAAAAGCCTGCAGAAGAGAGCCCAGGCCAGCCAGCCTCCGGCTGATTCACCAGGGACCAAAAAGGCCAACTGAGAACAGCTGGTCCTGGCCCAGATCAGCAGGACAGCCCAGAGACCCATGAGGAAGAGCACATTGCTGTTTAAAGCCGCTAGCTTTTGCAGTTATTTATTATATAGCAGTAACGAATACAGAGACTTACGTTCTTTAAAAATAACATTATTAATTAATCAACAAGCATATATTTCGTGCCCATGCTCAGTTCTGTCATAGGTTCTGGGAAATACAAAAAAACATGCAAAATATGGTCCCTACCTGCTTGGAGCTTCATATTTACTTGTGGCAAGACAGACAAAGGCCAAATACCAGTGAGATCTACTTAAACCATGTGAAAATTGTTCATAGGCTACCCCGTCTACAAGGCCAAGCTCAAACACCGCCGTCCTCTTAAAACATTTCCTTCTCCCATCTCTTTGCCAAGTTGAACACTAACTTCTGCCTCCTCTGGGATACTACAGACCTTTGTTTAAAGCTCTCCCCTGATGCTTTCCAGGTTACATTTGGGGTTATATTTGGATGAGAATATGACAATCTCTCCCACTGATTGTAAAAGTGGGTCTTGCTTATCATTATAGGGACCTCCACCATGTGGTCCAGGGGCTTGCATGAATATAAGCAATCTTGATAATGTTTGTTAAATGGATGAATGAACATTGTAAGAGTTCAGCATGAGAGGAAACTCGAAAAGAAGTGTGGGAGCAGAGGAGGGCTTCACAAAGGAAGCAGAGGTAAGACCCACAGAAAGAATTCATGGAGTATATGGACAGAATTCAGGAGACCCGTGAACTTGGATGAGGAAAAAAATCATCTTTGTATTCACGGATCTCTAATTGAAACTTAGCATTTCATTCCATTATAAATGTAAGCTACAAACCACAGAAGTAGTTATAACAGGTGTTTTCAGATCACATATACTATTGCAGAAATCTCAGAATACCATTTTTGTTCATGACTACTTTGAATTATAGTGGTTTTTTAATGTGTTAATAAAGATGCATAGTATTCCTTTATCACCATTTGAGTTTTTTAATATTCTTAATAACTGCATTACAATTTCCTTTATAATCCTGTGTATTTTTTTAATGTATTTAAAATTATATTTTTGAGAAGGGGTCTGTAGGTTTCACCAGACTGCCAAAGAGGTCTGTGGCCCAAAATGGTTAAGACCCCCTCCCTACCTTGGAGAATAGGTAGATTGTGGCTACATGCATGGAAAAGAAGTAGGTAGATACCCAAATAGATGACCAGCATAAAAAAGGTATGCATGGGGATGAAAATGAGATGCCAGGAAAGGAATGTGCATCCTCTCGCACCCTTGAGAGAGTCTCCTTTTTCAAGATTAAGAACACATAGAGACTTTGTTAGCATAGTAATGCATCAGAGAAGTGGGAAAATAACTGATTTGTCTTAGACGTGCTCTAAGAATTTGGAGAATTTAAATTCTTAAGGATCTAACACCTCCCCTGCAGGGTGGAGCCAGGACTCAGGAGAGACCTTGAAGAACCACTTCCCCCTCCACATGAATCTCTGTTCAAGTTGATGCCAACAAGAGGCCACCCGCCTGCCCCTTGGGAACAGATCCTCTACATAGCAATAAGGCCACACAGTGTCTGTGGCTCGGTGTGGGAGGACTGGTGGCTGACTCACTGGGACAAAGGATGCTTTGCACCATCCTTGGACTCCGAGCGAATACGTAATCAGCTAACACTATGACTCTTGTAGAAAAACACAACTGTGACAGCATGACCTCCCAGATGTTACAGACATAACAGAGGAGTAAGCACATGTTTGGGAACAGTGTAGAGGCCACCCTGGTTAGATCAGAGGGCTGGCTCAAGAAGTAAAACTGAAGAGGGAAGTTGTGGAGTGGAATGAAGGAAAGAGAAGCAAAGAATGACACTAGGATTTGAAAAGTCTCTGACAAGACAGGCAAGTGAGAAGACGGGGCTGTGGGACAGATGACAGGGTCTGTCTGGAGGCGAAGTAACTTTAAAACATCTCAGGGAGAATGCCCAGGAGGCCCCTGGCTTCTCAAGAGTAGAATTCCAGGAAGGGACTTACACGAATGGAGAGAGAGCTAAGGGAGCAATCCACATAGAATAAAGGTAATAAAGTCCCCAGGAATAAAAGCAATAGAGTAAAAGAAAAGAAAGGGCTGGACCTTAGGGAATAATCACTAATCAAGAGTGAGGAAAACGGTTGTTTTTTTTTTTTTTTTTTTACAAATAAACAAATAAGGAGACTCCTGTGTCCCAACGCCAAGAAGGAGAACGTTCCATGAAAGGGGTTGAGAGCAGCCTCAAGAAGGAGCTTTCACAAGGTCTCTGGATGCGGCCAGCGGGAGGTGCGCGGCTGACCTCTGAGCCCGTGGTTCCCACGGGATGGTTCCAGGGAGGTCGGCTGCTAACGAGCCGGTGGGTGGAGCCGCGGGAGGTGGGAGGTGCCTGGAGCCAATGAAATCGACCGAGAGAAGCCAACGCATGTGCGGGGCAACAGATCAAATAGTTTCTTTTTTCCAAGATCCAGATTTTCATTAGAGAAAGAAGGAAACTGCAAATCTGGGGTAGTTAAAGGTCATGTGAAAATCATGAAAACCTCAAGTTGAATCCGTTCCTACCTAAATAATTTCTGTTTAGAAACCAGGCAAAGCCACTGAAACCATCTCAGCGCAGCTCCCAAAATGCAGTGACTCAGATGTCCCTGAAAATGTGTTGATGCTCTGAACCGCTCTGCTACCATAAGCTCTGCCCACCCAGACCCCCGTGCCCGGGGCCGCCGAGGCGAAGGCCAGCCTTGCCTGGAGGTTCTGTACAGACAGGAATCAGGAAATGGGCTCAAGGGAAAAGCTGTTGTCACTGAATATCAGCTTAATAAAGCCATCCACCATTTAAATGGCACCTACTGTGTGCTAGGCACTTTACCTATATCTTCCTAATCCTTAACAACAACCCAACGAAGTACTTTTTTCTGTTATTCTCCCCACTGTCCAGATGAGGAAACTGAGGTTCAGGGAGGTGAAGTAACGTGCGTTGAACTCACAGCTAGTGAAGGGTGAAAAAGCGTTGGGACCCAGGTGTTTCTGTCTCTAAATCCCAACCCGTTTCCATCTGGCCTGTGGCTTCAACCGACCCCACCCAACCCCCATGAATGAAAGGGGGGGAAAATGTGTCATTACCACACGTGGCAGCCAATGAAAGACAAATCTCCTTTAATGTACCAATTCAAAATCAAGTTTTTTTTTTAATTCTTCTGAACTTCACCAATTTTTTTCTGATTTTTTTTTTTAAGGAATTCATTTTCTCACTTGTTCTGCAGAGGGAAGCAGTTGGGATGCCTGGGTAGGCAAGGAAGTCTTCACAGAGGAAGAACATGAACCAAATCTATTTTATCAAAAATTTTAATCAAAATATAACTCATAAATCTTTGAAAAGCCAAATAGAGTTAAAAGACGAGTAAAAATAGCAGTTCTTGTTCCCTGCCCCACTCCATCTTCCTCACCTTGCCCTCCCAATACTGGTCCTTCTCTTATTTATCTTCCTATTTCTAAATAACAAATGTATTCTTCCATCTCTTGAGTCATCATCTGAAACATCCATCAAAATCTTAGTGGGGTACACAAGAAGTTTTTTTTCCATTCCTCTTCCCCTCCCCCATCCTCCAAAAATACTTATATCTCAACTGATTTTTTGTTTGTTTTGTTGGGTTTTTTTTGTATCATTGATATACACTTACATGAACAACATTGTGGTTACTAGATTCCCCCCATTATCAAGTCCCCACCACATGCTCCATTACAGTCACTGTCCATCAGTGTAGTGAGATGCTATAGAATCAATACTTGTCTTCCCTGTGCTATACTGCCTTCCCTGTGCCCCCTCCCACATTATGTGTGCTAATCATTATGCCCCCTTTTCCCCTTATCCTTCCCTTCCCACCCATCTTCCCCAGTCCCTTTCCCTTTGGAACTGTTAGTCCATTCTTGGGTTCTGGGAGTCTGCTGCTGTTTTGTTCCTTTGGTTTTTTCTTTGTTCTTATACTCCACAGATGAGTGAAATCATTTGATACTTGTCTTTTTCGGCTTGGCTTATTTCACTGAGCATAATACCCTCTAGCTCCATCCATGTTGTTGCAAATGGTAGGATTTGTTTTCTTCCTATGGCTGAATAATATTCCATTGTGTATATGTACCACATCTTCTTAATCCATTCATCTACTGATGGACACTTAGGTTGCTTCCATTTCTTGGCTATTGTAAATAGTGCTGCAATAAATATAGGGGTGCATATGTCTTTTTGAAACCAGGCTGCTGCATTCTTAGGGTAAATTCCTAGGAGTGGGATTCTTGGGTCAAATGGTATTTCTATTTTGAGTTTTTCGAGGAACCTCCATACTGCTTTCCACAATGGTTGAACTAATTTGCATTCCCACCAGCAGTGTAGGAGTGTTCCCTTTTCTCCACATCCTCACCAACATTTGTTATTGTTTGTGTTTTGGATGTTGGCCATCCTCACTGGTGTGAGGTGATATCTCATTGTGGTTTTAATCTGCATTTCTCTGATGATTAGCGATGTGGAGCATCTTTTCATGTGCCTGTTGGCCATCTGAATTTCTTCTTTGGAGAAGTGTCTGTTCAGATTCTCTGCCCATTTTTTAATTGGGTTATTTGCTTTTTGTTTGTTGAGGTGCATAAGCTCTTTGTATATTTTGGATGTCAACCCCTTATCGGATATGTCATTTATGGATATATTCTCCCATACTGTAGGATGCCTTTTTGTTCTACTGATGGTGTCCTTTGCTGTACAAAAGCTTTTTAGTTTGATATAGTCCCATTTGTTCATTACTGCTTATGTTTCCCTAGCCCATGGAGATATGTTCATGAAGAAGTTGCTCATGTTTATATTCAGGAGAGTTTTGCCTATATTTTCTTCTAAGAGTTTTATGGTTTCATGACTTACATTCAGGTCTTTGATCCATTTCGAGTTTACTTTTGTGTGTGGGGTTAAACAATAATCCAGTTACATTCTCTTGCATGTAGCTGTCCAGTTTTGCCAACACCAGCTGTTGAAGAGGCTGTCATTTCCCCATTGTATGTCCATGACTCCTTTATCATATATTAATTGACCATATATGCTTGGGTTTATATCTGGGCTCTCTAGTCTGTTCCATTGGTCTATTGTTCTGTTTTTGTGCCAGTAAAAAACTGTGTTGATTACTGTGGCTTTGTAATAGAGCTTGAAGTTGGGGAGTGTAATTCCCCCAGCTTTATTCTTTGTTCTCAGGATTGCTTTTGCTATTTGGGGTCTTTGGTGGTTCCATATGAATTTTAGAATGATTTATTCTACTTCATTGAAGAATGCTGTTGGTATTTTGATACAAATTGCATTGAATCTGTAGATTGCTTTAGGCAGGATGGCCATTTGAGCAATATTAATTCTTCCTATCCATGAGCACGGGATGTGTTTCCATTTATTGGTATCTTCTTTAATTCTCTCGTGAGTGTCTTGTAGTTTTCAGAGTATAGGTCTTTCACTTCCTTGGTTAGGTTTATTCCTAGGTATTTTATTCTTTTTGATGCTGTTGTGAGTGGAATTATTTTCCTGATTTCTCTTTCTGCTAGTTCATCGTTAGTATATAGGAATGCCACAGATTTCTGTGTATTAATTTTGTATCTTGCAACTTTACTGAATTCAGATATTAGTTCTAATAGTTTTTGAGTGAATTCTTTAGGGTTTTTAATGTACACTATCATGTCATCTGCAAACAGGGACAGTTTGACTTCTTCCTTACCAGTCTGGATGCCTTTTATTTCTTTGTTTTGTCTGATTGCCATGGCTAGGACCTCCAGTACTGTGTTGAATAAAAGTGGGGAGAGTTGGCATCCTTGTGTTGTTCCCGATCTTAAAGGAAAAGCTTTCATTCAGCTTCTCACTGTTAAGTATGATGTTAGCTGTGGGTTTGTCATATATGGCCTTTATGATGTTGAGGTACTTGCCATCTATACCCATTTTGTTGAGAGTTTTTATCATGAATGGATGTTGAATTTTGTCAAATGCTTTTTCAGCATCTATGGAAATAATCATGTGGTTTTTGTCCTTCTTTTTGTTGATGTGGTGGATGATGTTGATGGATTTTCGAATGTTGTACCATCCTTGCATCCCTGGGATGAATCCCACTTGATCATGGTGTATGATCCCCTTGATGTATTTTTTAATTCAGTTTGCTGATAATTTGTTGAGTATTTTTTCATTTATGCTCATCAGGGATATTGGTCTGTAGTTTCCTTTTTTTGTGGTGTCTTTGCCAGGTTTTGGTATTAGAGTAATGCTAGCTTCATAGAATGAGTTTGGAAGTATTCCCTCCTCTTCTATTTTTTGGAAAACTTTAAGGAGAATGGGTTTTTGACTTCTCTAAATGTCTGATAAAATTCAGCAGTGAATCCATCTGGTCTGGGAGTTTTGTTCTTGGGTAGTTTTTTGATTACCGATTCAATTTCCTTGCTGGTAATTGGTCTGTTTAGATTTTCTGTTTCTTCCTGGGTCAGTCTTAGAAGGTTGTATTTTTCTAGAAAGTTGTCCATTTCTTCTAGGTTATCCAGTTTGTTAGCATATAGATTTTCATAGTATTCTCTAATAATTCTTCCTATTTCTGTGGTGTCATGATTTGTCCTTTCTCATTTCTGATTCTGTTTATGTGTGTAGATTCTCTTTTTTCTTAATCAGTTTGGCTAAGGGTTTATCTATTTTGTTTATTTTTCTCAAAGAACCAGCTCTTGGTTTCATTAATTTTTTCTATTGTTTTATTCTTCTCAATTTTATTTATTTCTTCTCCGATCTTTATTATGTCCCTCCTTCTGGTGAGTTTGGGCCTTATTTGTTCTTCTTTTTCCAGTTTCAATAATTGTGAATTTAGACTCTTCATTTGGGATTGTTCTTCCTTGTTTAAATAGGCCTGGATTGCAATATACTTTCCTCTTAGAACTGCCTTTGCTGCGTCCCACAGAAGTTGGGGCTTTGTGCTGTTGTTTTCATTTGTCTCCATATATTGCCTGATCTCTGTTTTAATTTGGTCATTGATCCCTTGATTATTTAGGAGCATGTTGTTAAGCTTCCATGTGTTTGTGAGCCTTTTTATTTTCTTTGTACAGTTTATTTCTAGTTTTATGCCCTTGTGATCTGAGAAGTTGGTTCGTACAATTTCAATATTTTTAAATTTACTGAGGCTCTTTTTATGGCCTAGTATGTGGTCTCTTCTGGAAAATGTTCCGTGTCTCAATTGCTTTTTGATTCTTATTTGTAATCTTCACTATTACGATGACATAAATAGATTTTATTCCTAGGCCAAGTAGTAGATGCTGATCCTATTTCCTTTCTTTTTTGTTTTTCCTGTTAATAATTTACCTCATTTTTCATCAACTTAGGTTTGTTTTTTTTTTCAAAACAATTGACTAAATCTTTCCATGTCCTCAGTATAATTTTCCACATGACCAAACCTGTCAGATAATTTGTCAGTCTCATTTGTTTTCCTGGGGACAAACTCCCTCACCCCCTAGAGCCTTCTGACTTCCTGCTGCTTGGGACTGACTGTTCTCTGAGCCACAGCACAGCTGTCCTCCTGACCTTCCCTCAGCTGTTACCCAAGGAATTCCCTCCCCTCCTGTCTCCTGGGTTGGGTTTCCTATTCCTGGATCCTCCAACTTCTTTTGTGGCCCCGTGATTTTAATTAAGCACATCCTTCATTAGTTTCATAGGAAAAGGTACATGGGAGGGCAAGAAGTTATTTTAAGATATTGTATGTCTAGGAAAGCCTTTATTTCCCCCTCATATTTAATTGAGAGTCTGGGTTGGTATAAAATGCTAGGTGGAAAAACTTTTTTATTCAGAATGTTTAAAGACATTGATTCCATTGTCCTAAACTTCCAAGGTTGCTGTTGGGAAGTGTGAGGCCACTGTTTCCCGACCCTTTGTGTGCAGGGCTGGGACCAGGCTGAGAGACAGGGAGCACTCACCTCTGGAGCAAAATGTAAGGGAGCATCAAAACAATTCTGTGATCAAGATATATAATATTTAGTGCATATTTTTTAAGTGCATATTTATAAAAATAAAAATTAATGCACAAAATCATGATGAATGAATGTCAATCTTAAATAAAGACAGGAACCTCACTTGCCTCACCCTACCCAATCTCAGCCCTGTTGGACCTTGTCTTTATTTCATATTTTGCTATTTTGTTCATCATGGATTATTTTGCATTCTTTTTTTTAAATAGTGCGTTATTTTTTTTTTACCGACTCTTTTGGTGCCCCCTTAAATTTTGCACAAAAGGCAAGTGCCTCATTTACCTCATCCTAGTCCCATCCTTCTCGAGGAACTCTGAATAAGTGCCTTTTATCTCCACATCTGAAATATAATGCTGAGCTTGGATGTGGTTATCTTCTTCATTCATAGTGTCGGATACTCAGTGGACCTTACCGTCTGGAAACTCATGTCCTTTAATTCTGGGAAATTTTCTTACATTATTTCTTTGACAATTTCATTCTCTCCTCTCTCTATTTCTGGAACTCCTATTAGCTGAATGTTAGATTCCCTGAATTGATCCTCTAATTTCCAATGTTTTCTTTCCTGTTTCACCTCCAGCCCATTTCCTTGTCTCATTTTGTCAGAGAACATTCCTCAACTTCATTTCCCAACTCTGGACATTTTTTTTTAACTTTTGCTATCAGAGTTTTTAAATCCAAGAGGTCTTTCTTGTTCTCTGATTAATCCTTTTTTATTCCACTATGTTACTTTTCCATGGATGCAATATGTTCTTTTATCTCTGTAAGGATATCAATTATGATTTCTTTGAACTTCTGTCCTGCTCACTGCATAATCTGCATTTCAGGGGAAAATGACGGAAAGCTTCCCCTAGCTGTCAGTGATCCATGGCTGCATGTTCACCTTTAAGAGTAGGCCACCAGAAGGCCAGTCAGAAACCTAAAGTGTCTGAGTTTGATATGTCGATTGGATGAACTTCACTTTAGGACAATCGGTCACCTCTGTCAATTTATCTGCTACAGATCCCTGAACATAAGCATCTATTATCGTTCATTTCTTTGGGGCCATTTAGTCCCTCCAGAGAAAATATTCTTCTGTCTTCTTGTTGGGTTAGAGGTGGGGAGCAGATAAAAGCCCGATTCTGGTGCCGTGGATTTGGGCGGGAGAAGGGGCCTGGGAGTCTCTCTGTTTATCTGTGGACTCAGTCCTCCTGCTTGCAGTGGGGCTCCCCATTCCTACCGTTACCTGCATCTGGCCTCCCTGAGACTAGAGCCTCTAAGTCACCTGGCTGCACAGGATGGAGGTGAGAATTTGGAGGTCTACCTTTTCTTTACACAGACTTTCAAATTATTCCCCTGTTGTCAGCTCCTATCTCTCCCCCACTTCCTGTGGTACCTGGTGCCTCCAACCCCTGATGCTCTTTGGGTTATTCTACAGGAAATAATCCTGTTTCTCTTCAGTACCTTCCCCACCCATAAGTCTGATGGTCTGATCCTCCTCTCTGCTACATCATATATCCCTTCTCTAGCGTCTTTCTCCTCTGTGTATGGAGATTTAGGAGTGTAGTCCCATCAAAGACAGGATTGAGGCTTCTGTTCCCCTACTCCTGGCGGTTTCCGCACAGTTTTCAGGAGGAGGATGGATGGAAACATCCTTCTTCTACCATCTTGGGAAGTCTTGAGCTAAATCTCAAAGTGCCTAAGAGCTGACCAGGCAGATGAGGCAGGAAAGTTGTTCCTGGCAGTGGGAACAGCGTGCTCACAGGCAAGAGGGATAAAGAGAACTGTCTACAGTTTTTCATGAGTGGAGGCAAGGTTCCAGGGAGCAGAGGGTAGAAGGGAGGAGCCAAGGAGGTGGATCGTGGAGGGCTGTGAGTGCGACTAGAGGTTTGCCCGGGTCGTGGGACGCATGGGGAGCATGACGGGGAGAAGTTCCGTGAGCAGAGTCGCCCCTTGGGGGCAGCAGAGCAGGGAGGAGGGGGCGCCTATGAGGGAGCACGGCAGTGATTCCCACGCGAGGAATGGCGCGGGAGTGAGCTCGGCGTGGCGGCTGCCGCGTGAGAGGAAGAAACATGAGAACTGCGCCGGGGGAGGAGCAACAGGAATGTGGCTCATAGGGCCGGGGCGTGAGGGCAGCAGGGAGAGAACCCCAGGTTTCCGGTTTGGGCAACAGAGCCACTGGCAAGATGTTCGCAAAGGTGGGGAAACACTGCAGGAGAAGCAGGTGCGGGGAAACTGTATTTGCATTTATACTGCATTCCCCCCAATTCCAGTCTCTGAAGTCCACGCTGGTACTGCATAGTCGCAGCCAGCATGCACGTGGCAACCTGGGTCTTACTTTCCTCTTAGCGGTACTTCCCAGGTGTCCAGACAATCCTCAAGGGTCCTTTAGTCCGACCACAGAGTGTTCCGTTACGTTGGGTCAATAGACGCGCCGTGCTTGGCCTCCTCGGGCCTCCAGTGCGGACATCCACGCAGGACGAGACAGACTCCGCGGTGCTCCTCCGGCGCAGGCCTCCCGCTCCCCCCAGGGCCGAGGACCCCCAGAGGGCCACCCGGCACCCGTCTGTCCTGCCCCCTACAATGGGAGCATTGCGGGCGCTGCGCCGCTCCACGGCCCGGGTAGCTCACCCACCCGGAGTCCCCTGGAACCTCAGCCTTCGGGCGCCGAGCAGCAGGGACCCCACGGGGCTTGGAGGCGCGCGGCCCCTCGCCCTCCCCTCCTCGGCGCGCTCTCCCCTTCGGAAGCCGAGCTGCCCTCGAGAGGCTCCCAAAGCTCACGCGTCAAGGGGCGTCAAAGTCGCCCCAGGCCAGAGACCGACAGCCCCACGGAGAAGCTGGAGGCCCTGCGGCGGGCGGGGTTGGGGGAAGAGGAGCGGACCCGTGGTTGTTATGGCAACCGGGGCTCCCAAGATGGAGGGAAGGGAGAAGGCAGCCGGCTCAAGCGTTGCCGTGGCAACCCAGACCCCCGAGGCCAGCTTGGAAGACGGGAACCCCACACCCCTCGCGGTCAGAGAAGCACCCAGGACGCCTCGGGACCCTGTGCAGCCCAGCGAGCTGCATGGAATGGATCGCGGTCTCCTGGTCTCGCAGTCAACGTCACAGACGTTTTAGGGAAAGGGAGGACTTGCACTTTTCTCTGGGAAGAGGGCTGGGGCCTGGCAACCCACCGATTCACTCAGAAAGCATTTCCTGCGCCTACACGTGCCAGGGACGCCGTGATAAACAAGACCCAGGCCGGTTCTCAAGCTAGGGGGACAGACATGTCAGCATCAGTGCAAGAACGGCACCGGCAGGGGTAGATAATTCAACCTTTTCTGAAGACAGTTCGGCCGTATGCATTGAAAGTTTACGCGCACACACTCTGTGATCTTTTCTGTGATCATTTATAAGACTTTGCCTACAGAGAGGTTTGCATCAGGAGGTGGCCGTGGCAGCGTCATTTGTAACAGTAAAGAACGGGGAACAACATACATGTCCCCCTGGGCAGTGCTGTGGGACCCGGATGGGGGTCTGGCGGCAGAGAGCTGGCCTCTGTCACCTGCCTCCCTAGTGCTCTGCCCCACGCCGGGGAGCAGGCGTCACGGTGGCTCAGAGCCCTGGACTCAGAAGTCGGGCCCTGGAATCTAGTGCCTTTCTGGGCCGCCATTCCATAAGCCGGCTTTGGTCCCAGGTGAGAAGGTTAACAAAGGCACAGGACTCACACTGAGAAGTGCTGCGGTAAACACGGCCCCCTTCCTGGAGAGGACAGTGCGGAAGCCCCCAGGGGCATTATCACCGAGCTGCCAGCGTGTCTACGCTTATCAGAGGAAAGGATGCTCATCGGCACCCGTGAATTGTCTGTGAGAAGTTCTCAGGGCAGTTCTACACATCATGTCCTCTCGTTTGACTTAAAAAATAAATCAAACCAACACCCAGGGCAGGTGCAGCTATTCCGTTTCACAGACGCAGGAAACAGGTCCTAAGACATCCAGCCCAACCCGTATGTACTGAGTGTCTGCCTCATGCCGACCGCTGGACGCTGGTACCAGCAGCTGCTAGACTGGGTCAGATCTGTTAACACTGGTCTGAAAACGTCTCCATGAGGAGAGGCTTCCCCTTCAAACAAGTTGGGAAAATACTGCAAACTCTGTCCCCACTTTGAAAAGCCACAACACCTCTCTTAAATTATCAAAGGCTCTGAGAAGTCCTGCAGTAATTCCATTTAACACACTATTTCCTAAACATGGCCACGAAACCCCCTTTTACAGAAAACTCATTCACAGCCTGCAGAACTTGGTCCTGTGAAACACATTTTGACAAAGACTGATCTGACCAATAGAAACAGAGCACTGACGGTGGGCCTGCAGACACTTGAATGAAAGGCAGATCCTTGGGAAGTCTTCCACCTGTCCCTCAAACCACAACAGAAGCATCTGCCTCCTTCTAGGAGGAGAGAGCTGGTGAGGTGAGGTCTGCAGGACTCCGAGCTGTGGCCTCGCTTACAGGCGGAGGACCAAACCTCGACTGGGGCCAAGCTTGCTGGTGGCTCTGGGACCAGCGTTCTTCAGATGGGCGGCAGGTTCAGGCGTCTGGAACAGCCAAGACACAGATGTTCCAGCCACTCTGGGACCCCAGCCTGGGCTCCTGCTTTCCTTCATTCCAATATTTGGTGGCCACTCTTGCCTAATTCATATTCCAATGTCAATACTGCATAATCTCCCCCAAACACAGACAGCCTTGGAGCTGGGAAAGGGGAAGGGACAGCTGATGAGCAGGGGCAGAGAGGCCCAGGGGGAGAGAAGGCGGCAAGCCGAAGCTGGAGCCCTGGGAGCCCCAGGGGCAGCGCTCCGGAAGACACCCCCCGACCCTGCACACGCTGGGCCAGTAGGGTCTGTGAACCTCTTTGAAGAGAAAAGACTGTGGCCCCAGGGGCACCCATCACTTCCCCCAGGCAATCAGTGCCAACAGGTGTGCCCCAGGCCTCCTGTGCTCAGAGAAGAGAACCAGAAGCCACAACGGCATGTCTCGCTGGGCTGCCTGGGGAAGTGAGTTTTGTACGATGGGCAGGAAAGAGAGCAAACCACATTCAGGACACTGGGGTCCGGCTCCATCTGTGCCTCCAACTGGCTGAAGGACCTTACGCAAGTTACACAGCCTCTCTGGGCTTCATTTCATTTATAAAATGAAGAGACTGCTGGTCTCTGAGACCCACGACCTGCTAACAGTGGGGGAGGAGGCAGGAGACCATCCTGAGAAACCACACGGGCCCCGTGGCAGCGCTGACTGTCCTGGCTCTCCACCTCACTGCACTCCGGCAGCCGCATCTGCAACGTGGAAGCAATGCGGTGTCTACACACATGGAGCCCATCAGGACTCACGGAGGAAGAGCGTGCAGAGCATGGATTTACCCACTGGGCTTGGAACACGTCCCTTTCAAGCAGCGAGAACAAGTGGTGCCTGCTGCCCACCTCCCCTCCCAGGTCCTCGCCAGGCCTCAGGAGAGCTCCGCGAGGGAGAGACTGTCATGAACTCGTTTTACCGATGAGGGAACTTACACTCCGTAACTGGCCCGCAGTCACACAGCTGGAGATGACACGGCTGGAAGGAAACCGAGGTCTGTGTGACCCCACAGCCCAGGTTTGTTCCACTGGCCCACACTGTCTCCCTGAGCTCCAGGAGCAGCTACGGAGCCGACCTGGACCGTAGGAGCGGCCCCACTGCCTGCCGGCTGATGGGGGACACAGGATGGGCGACTACAGTCCTCCTGCCCCTGGCGGAACCCGACACCCGCGCTTGGGTCTCCCTCTCCTCTCGGAGCCCATGTCCATCCCGGGTGGCCTCCGAGAGCTCAGCCCCAGCCCACTCACCCCTACCACTTCTGCCCACCACCACACTTCCTCCATGCCCTCCCTCCACACCCCGTTCCCAAGCAACTGCTCCCCTGGGTCTGACCACAAACTCCCTGGAATTCAGTGACCTCCACCCAAATGTTTCCCAGGGCCACATCCAGTCAGACTTCCTGAGGAGGGCTGCTAATA
Source organism: Phataginus tricuspis (assembly GCA_029783875.1). Lineage (NCBI taxonomy): Eukaryota > Metazoa > Chordata > Mammalia > Pholidota > Manidae > Phataginus > Phataginus tricuspis. Next base: position 2,263,769 of record JAQQAC010006904.1, on the reverse strand, counting down.
AATATGCATGAGATTTGCGTACACTCAAAAGGATCTGGAAGCGATTTTCAAGCGAAGTGTCATTGGGCCTGCTTTGCCCTCCTTATCTCTCTATTTCTTCCTGTTCCTTTGAACCCACCCCCAGGGGATGGCCCTGCATTCCTATTTCTGAATGTGTAACTAAATAGGAGGAGTAATATTTTTAAAAATAACAACTGCCACTTATTGAGCACCTACTGTGTGCCAGGCACTGCCGCTCACAATAACCACCAAAGGAACTACTATCTGAGGGGGGCCTGAGGGGACCTAGTAAGGAGAACCCCTCTTCCCAGCCCCTGTTCAGAACCAGCAGAGAGAGTGACACAGGCAGGTGGATTCCAAACGGTCTCGTCACTATTGGTAAAGCTGATTCGGGACAATATGTCTTAGGTCTGGGGTTTCCTAATTCTGAACCCCAATATTAGATAAACCCACTTATTCCTAGACTGCTGGACACCCCACCACCCAGCCTTCCCTGCCAAGACAGAGCATAGAGGAACAAGGAGAACAGGCATGCTCTCTGCCAGAGGGCAGACACCCAAAGAGAAGGGGAGGGGAGGGGAGGCTTGGCCGCACGCCGCAGTGACTTGGTCTCGAGTTTGCCAGTTAAATAAGTCACCTTCCTCCCTGGGGAAGACTGGGCTGGGGCCGGGGGGGCCAAGAGTGTCACTCGAAGGGATGCTCTCTCTACATGCAAGGCAACATCAGGAGAGAATGAGAAGTGTTCCGCCTATTTGACAGATGAGAAAACTGAGGTCACTTAACAGAGAGGTCATGTAACTTGCCCAAGGTCAGTCAGTAAGGAAATGATGGGGTTGGCATTGACACCCAGGGCTGTCTAACTCCAGGCCCTGTGTGTTTTCCACGTCCTCACAGTTATCCGTCCGAGAAAAGCACACAGCCAAGGGAAAGGGAACAAGAGAGAGCATGAGAAGCAGACAGAGGGCAAGCTGAGGGGTGTGCAAACGGGAGTCAAGTGTAGCTGAAGAAAAGTGACTCTCTGGGAGCCAGAGCGGGAGGGCTTTGGGCATCAGGGAGCCAGGGCCAGACTCTCCCAGCCCACGGGACTGAGGCAGCCTGTAAAAGAGCTGGGCTAGAAGTAAAAGGGAGTGGTGGGGATTGCGGTTAACTGAGCAGGGGGAGGCCCAGCTCAACCCAACCCATCTGTCTTAATCCCAATAATTAAGACCAACTCCTAATTTTACACTGGACTCATCTATTAAACAACAGAGGCAAGTGGCAACAGAAGCCCAGGCTCACCAGATCATCTGAGTTTTCCAGAAATGCCAGGTACCAAATTGTTACAGGACATCTCCCTCTTTGTATATGTTGGCTCAGTGTTCAAGAGAATGAACAAACACCGCACAGGCCAACAAAACACCACTGCTTCTTGGCTCCAGCCCGGGGCCCACAGTCAGCAACGTCTAAAAATCCAGTCCCATCACCTCACAAACGTGCGTGCTGCAGTGTGAGCCCCGGAGCTCCAGGACTGGCTGCCTTCTTGTCTCCTGCCACCTCCCCAGGCTGGCACAGCAGGTACCCGATCGGTCATAGGGAACAGATCCAACAAGTGGACGGCCAGGTCTCCTGATTCCTAATCCAGTGCCCCTTCCACAAACACACAGCTATTCTCACTGTCTTCTGTTCCAAGAGATACTCCTTAAAAACAGAGTCAGAATCCCTGTAGGTAGAGGTGGAATCTGCATTTCTAACAAGCCATCCCAGGGAATCATCACAGAGCAATTGAGTACAAAGACGGTAATGTGTCTGCTGTGCATCAGCTGCGTGACTGGAAGTCACTTAACCTGTCTGAGCCTCAGTTTCCTCACTGTTAAACAGACACAATATCACCTGCTTCACACATTGGCCTTGAGGACTAAATGAAGTCAGGTACACAAGAATATATAAGTAAACTCTTAAGTAGTGGTTTTGCAAACTGCATGTCCCAGCCAATAAATGGGTCACAAGATCAGTCTAGTGGGTGTTGACCAGCATTATTTTTAATGAAATGGAATGGAATGAAAAACAGGAAGAATATTGTTTCATGAAACTCTTTATGAAACATGAAATACATACACATGTATGGCAATATATGCACATACGGGAATGCTAGGTCACAATATATAATGTTTTCTTCCCATGAATAGTGGTCAAAAAGCTTATATAAAAATACGCTGCTCTAAACATAGTTGTAGATTTTCATGACCTTGAATTACTCCATGGTTTCTTAGCTATGACACCAAAAACGCAAGCAACAAAAGAAAAGATAAATTGGACTTCATCAAAACTTAAAACATTTGTGCTTCATAGGGCAATATTAAGAAAGTGAAAAGACAAACCACAGAATGGGAGAAAATATACAAAGGTCTAATTTCCAGAATATATAAAGAACTCTCACAACTCAACAATAAAAGAGAGCCCAGGTTTAAGGGTTGAAAGCAAAGGGCTTTAGCATTCGCAAAGGGCTCAAATAGACATTTCTCCAAAGAAGATATTCAAATTGCCAGCAAGTGCATGAAAAGATGTTCAACATTATTAGTCATTAGAGCAATGCAAATCAAAACCACTTCATGCCCTCTAGGATGGTTATAATCAGACAAACAGTAACAAGGGGTGACAAGGATGTGGAGAAATTGGAACCCTCATACATTGCTGGTGAGAAGCAAAACGGTGCGGCCACTTTGGAAAACAGTTCAGCAATTCCTCAGAAAGTTAAACAAAGTCACCATTAGATCCAGCACTTGTACCCTAAGAAATTAAGACATATGTCCACACAAAAACCTGTGCATGAATGCTCACAGCAGCATTATTCATAATAGCCAAAAGGTATAAATAACCCAAATGTCCATCGACTGATGAATGGATAAACAAAATGTAGTGTATCCTTATACTGGAATATTAATCGGCCATAAAAAGGGATGAAATACTGATTCATGCTACAATATGAATGACCCTTAAAAACACTGTGCTGAATGAAAGAAGTCAGTCACCAAGGTCCACATATTATACGATTCCATCTATATGATGCATCCAGAATAGACAGATTCACAGAGGCAGAAAGTAGATTCTTGTTTGTTTTGCTATGGGTTAGAGGCATGGGGTCATGGGGAGTCACTGCTGATGGAGATGGGGTTTCTTTTGGGGAGGTAGTAAAATGTTCTGGAATTAAATAATGGTGGTGGTTGCACAATCTTGCAAATATACTGAAAAACACTAAATTACACACTTTAAAAGAGTGAATTTTATGTGAATTATATCTCAAAAAAAGACATCATTTTGAAACACGGGACTCATGGAATTTACTCACGCTAAAGATGAGACAGGAAAGAATATAAAGACACCAGGAAGAGAGTGCTAAGATCGCAAAGGGCCTGGGAGCTGCAGAGGGCTTCCTGACCCCGCAGTGGGCCCTCTGCACAGGTGGCTATTCGAGTGAATGAATGAGTGAATGCAGGCATGAACAGGTGAATGAATGATGTTCACACACTGTGGACAGTACGATGACCCGGTACAATCTCACTGGGGGGCAATGTGGCATTATTTATTAAAAACTAAAAATGCTCATACCTCTGACCTCAGACTTTCCATTTTGGGGATTGTAGCTTTCAAAAATACTCCCAGAAGGGTGTCGTAATAAGTACAAGTACATCCATTGCAGTGATGCTTGTAATTTGGATAAAATGAGCAAATAATACCTAGCAATTGAGAAATGGTTAAGTAATAATCACGATAGAGTCACACATGGATTCCTGGGCAAATGTATGTATCCACGAGTTAGTGTTAAGTCAGGAGTGGGGGGGAGTTGTAAAAACAGCATAGATGAAGGAGAAAAGGTAGCTTTTTTATGACAGAAGGATTCCAGCTACTAAGTTGGATAGTCTCAATGTATCTCTCCCCACCAAGATATTTATTAATTACAAAGAGGAAGAGAGTAAGTTTACCTCAAAAAAACCCAGCCGGTGCCACCTAAGCCAAGTGACAAGGGTTAACACCACCAGCACTATGACACATGGATGTCATGTACCCCCTGGCAAAGACACATGACTTCAGGGTAGTTTTGCCTGAAACGCACACTCTTGACCTAATCAGGAGAAAAACAGCAGACAAAACCAAAAGGAGGAATATTCTAGAAAATAAGTGAACAGTACTCTTCAAAAGTGTTAAGGTCACGAGAGACAAAGGACTGAGGGGCCGTCGCACACAAGAGGACGCTTAGGAGACCCGGCAGCTAAGTCCAGTATGAAGCTTGGATTGGGTCCAGGAGGAGAAAGAGGTTAGTAATAGAAAAACCAGTGAAATATGAATAAATTATGTGTAGGTTAGTGTGGATAAAGTGAAGGTTCCTGTGGCCAGGATTCTCACCTGGCCCAGGTAGGCTAGCTCACTGCACACCTGTGGGCAATGGGTCGTTACTGACTCTATATAAAGAGCCCCGCCCAGTGCTCTGGGCACCACAGTAGCACGGCTGCAAGGCTGCAGGAGAGCAGAGCAGAGGTTGGAATGGTGGCGGCGCCGAGGACAGAGGCCCAGAGGAGGGGTGTGCGGGCAGAGAGGCCCAGAGGCAGAAACCAGCTTGCTGCATGCAGAGTCGCTCTGAGTGGACGGGACTCTAGTGACTGACCTACCACTGTGGGAATAAAGTTGGGTGTAACCCTTCCACCCCGAGAACGTTCTACTGTCATTTCTTTGGTCACACTGAATCCATAGTGAGCTTGCCTGGGGCTGAGACCCATTGGCCAGACAGCCAATCAGCACATCCCGTCTCCTCAGCCTCAAAGGCTGGTTCAGGGCTAGGTGTGTGAGACAGTGAGACTGGAGGACACATTTGCTGCCAGTTCCTGGGATAGAAACGTGCTCATTTCCAGAAGATACTCCGTCTTATTAGGCCTGAATGGGGAAGCTATCATGCCACCTAACAAGGAGAACCAGCCTCCAGATGAAATGAACACAACGGAAAGGAGAATGGAGGGACAAAGCCACTGGTCCATCAGTCAGCAACTGGATCAAGCCTCACCTGAAGGTTCCCCAGGTCTGGACTTTGGAGTTAAGTGAGCCACTAATTCCTTCTCTGGTTTCCAACAGTGGAGTAAAGTAAGGCTGGATCCATGGAAACAAAGGCTGCCATGGTGGTCGGGGACCCCATCCTAGGTCAGCCGTTTGCCTGCGTGTTGGTTTCACCCTGAGACAGGCTCTGCTCTCCTGGTTCAAACTCAGCTTAGCAGCCTCTGTGTAAAGAAGACATCTCTTTACTGTCATGTAGGTGTCTGCTGCAATGATACCAGGTAAAAACCATCCTGGAAATCTCAGTTGCTTATAGTAGCAGTCATTCATTTCATACTCTTTAGTCTACAGGCTAGTTGAGGGTTGACTGATATCAGCTGGGCGATGCCAGACTTGAGACGTCAGGGTGGGCTCAGTTTGCTCCACACTCTCCTTCCTGGGACTCCAGAGGTAGGCCACGGCCATCTGGGGCATGCCTTTCTCGTGATGGAGGTCAGACAGGCAAGTGAGAACATGAGATACCCCCTTAAGGTCTAGCTGGGAAGTGGCACATTGTCACTTCTACCCACATTCCATTGACCAGAGTAAAAATCAAGTGGCCAAGGCCGCAGTTTGCTGGGATGAGGAAGATTCGCCCACAGTAAGCCGTGGTAGGGGTCAGGAGAGAAGGAAGGCTGTCACCAAATAATTAGATCAAACATATCTTCCTCAATAGTGACTCAAAACTCTTGTAACGGACTCCCTGGCTGGTGCGGGGTGTGGGCAGGTGTCACTGCACTTCCCTGAAGCAACCCCTGCGGTGGCCTGAGAGGGTGGGAGTAGAGGCATGGCTATGGGTCCCACCCAAACCTCACAGGCCCTTGGGGCTGGGGGATTTCCCACAAGAAATCAAGGTGCTGTTACCACAATAAAGGGCAGTGGGTGCTATGTAGGCAAAATAATAATATGAACCAGCGCCCAGTGCTTCTCAAACTACAACATGCATCCGAATCACCTGGGAATCTTATCAAAATGCAGATTCTGATTCTGCAGGTCCAGGGTGGGACCTGAGATCCTGCCTTTCACAAAGGTCCCAGGTAGTGCTGGCGAGGTCCAGGATGAAATTGGGAGAGCCTCTCAACCTTCCTATGCCCCATTCTCATTTATAAATCGCCCATCCCACCTGCCTGGCCCAGACGCGGCCCCCACCGGGAGTGCAGGCTGTGCTGCTCCCGCAGCTCCTCGCCCTCTGACCGCCCTTCCACCCCGCGCCCCCCACCCCGCGCCCCGGGAGGGGGCTCCCACCAGGCCAGCTGGGAGAGAAGAAGCAAATATGACAGTGCAGGGGCTGCTTCCCATGAACTGCCTTAAAGCGCTCCCTGCAGTAATGTTGGTGTGATCGGTAAGATTCGGTTACGGTTATCAGGCAGGAAGGCCCACCACAGAGAGGTTATTGCACAATTAATGCTCAGCCCCCAGCCGGCAGCTTCTGAAAGCGGCACAGGTAACACAGCTCACCCAGCCCAGCCCCGGGAGAGGAAGGCAAGACACGAGCTGCCGCCCCTCAGCCCCCGAGGAGCATGTTCTTAGGGAAGAAGCCCGAGAGGCATGGCGAAGGAACAGGTGCCGCCGTAAGAGCTGCAGCCCGTGACCGCCAGGGGGCCCTCACACCTGCCTCTGCGCCTGAATAGCTGGGCTGTAACCTCCAGGCAAGAGTTCAAATCCTGCCTCTGCTACTGATGGGCTGTAGGGCATCATACATTCACCTAATGTTCTTAAAGCCTCAATATCCTTGTCTGTTTAAGAGGGGAATTGATCATAACTGCCTCCTAAGGTGTCGTGAAACTGGATAAGAGAGTTTGCATATCGCTTCAATGCTTCCTGCAGGACTATTTTTATTATCTCTCTGTCTAGGCCTCAACGTCTTCACCTGTGAAACGGGGAAAAGTCATGCCTTGCCTAGGCTCACAGGATCATCATGTAAATCAAATAAGATGACACCAGGGGGTCGCGAGCATTTTGTCAACATGCCTGAGCTACCATGTGCCTGGCTTTCTGCTCAACCCTCCAGGGCACACCTGTGTACAAGTCCCCAGGTTTCTGCCACCCCATAATACGGCTTTGGGTGACCAACCCCACTCAGAGAGTGCAAATCTAATGGTTCGGGTGGGGATAAAAGAGAAGAGTCATTTCCTGAGCCATAATCTGTGACATTCAAATGAGCCTCAAATGACACAAAGGAGAAAGATAGTCAAAGAACTTTGTTGAAATGGTGCTGCTGAGAAGTGAGAAAGGAGAGCAGAGCAAAATCCCAGAGTAAGAGAACTCAGGTGAGGTACAGACAGCCGCAGAGGGAGGAGGAAGGTGGTGGCTTGGAAAGTGATCAGGCCTTTGTGAAAAAGACTGAAGTCTTGTCATGTCATCCTTGTATATCCCAGTTGCCAAAACACACATCCACACAGGTATGTACATACACACACAGACGGACACACAGAAAGATACACAGATGCAATCAGACACACCCATGCACATGTGCATGCATGAGCCCATAAACAAGCAGACACAGAGACACACAGGCATGGACAGTTTGCACGCACATACAAGCACACGCAAAGACACGCACAGAGATGCACAGGCACAGACACCCACAGACCGACGCACACATGCACACAGATGGGTACATATGCGCACACACAAATAAAGCACACACAGAAAGACAGACACATGCACGCTCCCTCAGTGATACCTTAGAATCCATCAGCCTCTTGGAAACTGGCACTGACCATTTTCCCACGATCCTTTCCAGCTGAGCATGTCATTCCGAAGCTGTCCACAAGAGGGTACTCGGGAGCTAGAATTCCCCCTGCCAGCTGGTATTTAGAATCCAGAGTTTGGAGGTTAGGAAGACCCTACATTTTATAACTGAGAACGCGGAAGCCCCGAGGGAGAGGGGACTTGCTCGCGCTCACAGCCAATCACCCGTGTCCTATCTCCCTACAGGGATTATGGTCAGGAATGGGGAGTAGGGGGAGCCGCCAGTGTCACCGTCTTGGATGGAAACGAAGGGACAAGGGAAAGTTAGGGACACTGAAGGTAAGTTGTCCTCCAGTTTTGCCAGACACTGTCCCTAACTTACTGTGACCCTGGCTTCTCTGTCCCTCAGTGTTCTCATCTATGAGGAGGTTGCTCTCCCTCATCCATATCCTCCAGTCGCTCGGGAGGCCCCAGACACACCCTTCTTGTGTCCATAAGCATCCAGCTCTTCCTCCCGATTCAGGTCTCATCTCGGCTGTCACCTCCCCTGACGGTGCCTCACGCCATCACTATTGTATTTGCACCACATTATTGCCACTTACTGCTTATTAAACTGCCTCGTTTGTTAAAGTGCTTACATATTTATTTTGTCACTTCTAGGAAAATGTAAACCTCATAGGAACAGGGGCCTGGGGTGTCCTGTTCCCACCCCGCTTCCATCTCTGGCACCCAGCACGTGCCTGGTGGGCCGCAGTACGGCGAATGAAGCCTTCCCTCCCGGAAACGCCGCGCGGAGAGGCGGCCTCAGCCGTGTGCTCGTGCTTCCCTCTGGTGGCAGTGGGTCTCCACTGCAGCTAACTTTCTCCTCGCTGGAGGGCCGTCCGTCTCCCACCCACCTGTCACCGGGGGCACATCTCTGTGGTGCTCTGGGGTGGAGCAAAAGGGATCTTGTCTCCAGGTCCATCCCATTTGGATTCCTACAAGTGAGGAACCCTCTCTGGCACCTAGTATTTGAGCAGCCAGCTTCACAATTAATGGAGATGAACGTAGTATTGGTGGGGGGCTCATTCGGGAAAAGACACCTTCAGGACAGACACATGACCGCCCTATCTCTACAAAGTCTAGTAGAGTGAGATAAGCCTGTCCAACTGTCCCATTTTATAGATGAAGTCACTGCCCAAACCAGGAGAGAAAGACAAAATTGCCTGGCCTAAGAAAAGCCTAGGGTAACTCACCCCACCCCACCCCACCCACGGACGCACGGGGCAGTCGAGCTTTATGCGAAGCTTGTGCTCCTGAAGGCCTTGCATAATTCAAAACGCGCATAATGCCAGACTAGTTTTGCCATAGAAACGAATGCAAAGTAGAGAGGATGTGTTGCATAAATCTACCCCCATTGTGGCATATTTTTGCTTTAACGCTGCTTTTTATTTTCCAGGCATTATCTCTAATATTTCACCGCGTGCTCTCCACTAAATTAACAGCCCAGCACTTCCTGCAAGTGGTTCGGCCTCCTTCATAACTTCTTATCGCATCTCACTTCCGTTCCAATGTTACTGATTTCAGCACCAGCACTTGAAGACTACTTGGATGCATTGTTACAGGATATGGATCAAAGATTTAAAGTTATAATAGCTGTGAATGTTGAGGAAACGGCACAATCATCTCCAGAATCCCCTGAAGAAATAAGAAATTCAGATGCACGCAACCAGTGCACCCATACAGAAGGCAGGTATTTCTATTTAATAACCAAAGTGACGTTGCCATGTGGCAGGTTTACGATTCCCAGTTCACAACTCACTTAGCTCCTCCAACTCCCCAAACTGGGCGATTCTAACCATCTTTTTTAACTGAGGGGATGTGTATTATTTCCACTTAGCGCATACACGTTTATTGGCATTTTTATGTTGCATCTTTCCAAAGCCACATAGTTCAAGTTCTCATAAACGGTGACCTCACCTTGGATGATCTTCCTTGCTATGCCCTTAACCCCAGAACAGGGGAAATGTATGACCACACCCAACAACTGCAGATGTGGACTTGGGAAATTCCAGCCACCCACCTCGCACTCATGCAGGAGCCCTTTTTGAGGCAATGTCAGCAGAGGCCCCAGGGCCCAGCTGGGCGGCCCCATCCCTGCCTCCAAGTCCATTTCTCTTGCAGGTTGGAGAGGGGGCTCCCCTGGAAGAGTGGTCCTGTCTCTCCGTGTCCCCTCTCCCCAGGTTGTCTGTCATGTGGTTTCAGCTCCGCCTTTCCAGCATGGAGCCCGAAGGGGCTTTAGAGCTGTGGTGGGGGAGGAAGAAGGAAAGCTGGGGCCCGGTGTCAGGCGTTTATAAGGCCATCAGACTTTCTGCTTTGCCAAGAACAGTCTCTCAGCGTGACTGCTGTGAGTTGTCTCTGGCCTCCTTCTGCCTGGGATTGCCTCCTGCAGGTCTCCCTCGGCTCCCAGAAGAGGCAGGGCTGGGCCCCGGGCAGGAGGAGAGGAGGGACAGCCAGGGCCGGCTCTGGCCCTGCCGCCGGGACTCCTGTCCCGCTTCCACCCCAGGGCCACCGTGAGCAAGTCCCATCCAGGACTCTCCCCTCCCAGCGCCTGACTCTCATGTCTGTTGGATGGGGACAATAATACCCCTCCTCCCCAGGATCCCCGTGAGAATGAAATGTACCCCCACATGACAGTAGTGAGCACAGAGTAATGAACGAGGCAGAGCCTCCCTGAGAGCCCGGGTGCCTGAGGTCCAGCACACGATCCGGGAAATGCCACCCCTCGGAGTATATCTTGTCCAGTGTCAGACAGTGACCCAGCCAGGAAGACTCTTGCCCTAACTCACAGATCCACCCGCGGAGGGGCACGGGGTCTGCTCAACTGAAGGGCCCAGCTCTGGTATTGCCAAACGTCTCACCTTGAGTTACATTTCTAAAAACTTCCTTTTATTACTTGAGTCGTGAGAAGTGCCAGGTTCTGGTAAGCGTGCCTGGGAAGAGGGACAGTAACACGGGAGGGGAAGGACATGCTGCCCCAGTAACAGGAAGGAATTGCTGAGAGTGGTTTCATTGAACTCAGATCTGCTGTCAGCCCTGAAATTCCTCCTCCTCCAGGAAGCCCTTCTGGACTGGGAGGGAAAAGTGCCATGATAGAGAAATCATGGGTATTTCCCAGATATGCCTCTTGTGGCCCTGCCTCTGCATCTCGCCACCTGGAGAGCCTTTCTTTCACATGTACCCAAATTCCCTCACACCAGCCCAGTATCAAAATCACCTTCTAAACGACCAGCCAGCCAGCCACCACCACCAGCATGCCCCTGGGTGCAAAGAGGCACTTTTTCCCCAATGTAATTATGCACCATGGACGTAGTAATAATAATAACAAGCTGCAAATATTTTCTAAACACATATTCTCTCTGGCACTGGGCTCTAGGCTTTCACATGAATTATCTCATTTAATCATTGTGATAATTCATGAGGTAGGTTCTATTATTAGCCCCACGCCAGGAAATGAGGCTGAAAGAGGTTGAATTTGACCAAGGTCACACATAACAAGCGAGGGACAGAATTTGGGAATTTTAGGAAATCATTTTTTATGCCTTTATGCTTTTGCATTTTTATAATCCTCTTTCAGATTTTGGATATTTGTTTGTTAATTTAGTATCCTAATCTATTTTCAGTTTGTTATGCCAACTCTGTTTGTCAGTGTTTCTGTGAATTGTCAATTTTGTCTTTCTAAGAGAGTAGAAATGTTCTGTGGAATTTGTAAAAACAGATAAGTAAAGTGGACATGAATGACTGAAAAATGAATTTTTTAAATGAAATAATATAGAAAGCAGACCAAATTGCTTTCAAAATGTATGGCTTAACGCCAGGGTAGGGTTTGCTGGTTTGCGAGCCAGGTGGGGCTGGCCGGGAGAAAGGTGTAGTAGTCTGTGTATCATGGAGGGGGTCCTTGGAGCTGTGTAGCCAGCCAGGGAGCTGGAGCACCTGAAGATCATCTAAGGAGGAAGATTTCTTTTTCCTCCTTAAATATGAGAGTCTATATGGCAAAGCTCCCAACCTGCTGGGCAGAGTGCACCCGGACAATTTTGTCTACCTGTCCTCTCTCCTGTGCAGTAAGTTCTGTGCAATCCTTGCCCCTTTAGCAACCCTCTTGCTGAGGACTTCCTTGTTAGGAACTCTCAGACTGCCCGCCTTTCTTTTGTCCCAGAGCAGCTGGGTATGGATCCCTGATCTCACAAGTGGCTGGAATCTCAGTCTCTCCAGGAAATCTGTGTGTCTTAGCTTTCCAACCCTGTAATCATGAGAGTATCATGCAAGCACCATGAAATGTAGGTTTGTGCTCCCAGAGCAGATCTCCGGAGTTAGGTATTCATCAGTCCCAGGCCTCCACTCCCTCCCTGCTCAGTTTCTCTTCTCCCGCAGGTGAGCTGGGGTGGGGGAAGGGCTTGGGTCCCGCTGGGCCACAGCTTTGGTACGTTACCCTGTTCTGTGAGGTCTGCTCTTTTCTCCAGGTGTATGTATCTTCTTTCCTGTTACTCTTTCAGGATTAGTTGTATTAATTATATTTTCGTATTATATGTGGTTTTAGGAGGAAGCCTGTGTCTCACCTCTCACACCGCCATATTTAATCCAATCGAGTTCTGAAGATTGGAATTATAAAAGATAATTGAATCTCTATTATTCTGCCTAGTACTCTTATTTAAATTTGTATAAACATTTATTGGTTCCAAAAGAATAAAATGTTCTTCCTAAAGTTATCTAGCTAACAGGTTCTCTCTTAATATTCATGTGACCTATCAGTCTATTTTCCTATTTATTTAAATTATTGAAACTTAGCAAATTATTTTGCACATAAAGTTAATAGCTTTCAATTATCATTAATTATTGTACCATTTTACCCTAGAATAAATATATGTATATTCACTAGCTGAAATAATCTCAATATATAAAGCACAAAAGAAGAGTTTTCAGTTTTAGTTACTTCTCAAATGCTCACCTATGTTTGAAAATGTTCAAATATTAATAACAAATTCAAATGACCTGCCTTGCTTGTATTCCTGGGGTAAGTATATTGGTAAACTGTGATGTCCCTCCCCTAATCACAGACTCATTGATCATGCACAGTATCAGATATATCAGGAATGACAGTAAAGCAGGCATTCAACTATGTCACCTTCCAAAGGCTGAAGTCCAGATTGGAGTTTGACTGAGTTGCAAAGTTGAAACCCAAGTTCAGTGCATGTTGACTTAAGATTGGAATGTCTCTAAAAGAAAATCAGCAGGCCTGTTGGCTCCCCAGCATACCAGTAACAGCTCTACGGTCCACCTCTGCATTCATTGGGTCAACAGACCTTTACTGAATACCTACTATGTGCCAAGATCTGTGCTAGGCACCGGGGACACGGTGATGAACAAGAGAGGGTCTAATTAGAGAGAGAGAAGTAACCAGTTACACTGTAGTGTCCAGGATAGGTTTGATTGCATTAATGGCCCCAATCATGCTACATAAGGCATGAATCCCGTAAATCATATGAACTGAACAATGAACCCTACAGAGGGGATGGGGCAGAGAGGGAGACCATGCAGAAAGCACTTTCAGAAGATGTTTGTTAAATTAAACCAATTTCAAATGCCCAGGTATCCACAACAGCCCCCTCACCACCACTATGTCCCACCCAGCAGGTTTACAGCAAAGACCCAGAGACAAAAGAACCTTGACCTGCATCCGCCCACTGGCAGCCCTTCTGCAAACATACCAGTATTTGCACATCCTGGTCTACACTTCCTGCTGCCCCAATCTTTTCCTGTTTCCCACCCTGCTCTTAGAGCCCCAGCACCTGGGGAGAAGTCTAGTTACATCCATTCCCTGGAGCTGGCCAGTTCCTGCCCTGATCCCTTTTCTTGGTCAGAAGGAAATGCCCACAGTAGCATCTCGTGTTCTCTGATCGCAAGCAACAGATATGGACTCCAGCCTACTTATGCAAAAAAGAGGTCATTGGTAGAGTTCAGGGTTGCTCCCAGAACCAATGAAACACCTGAAGAACAAGACGGAAGGACCAGAAAACCAGGCAACTCTGAGGGTCTCAGGGGCAGAAAATGATAAATAGGTTTTCTGGGTGTTCCTACCACAGTGAGTCAGCTGTAACCAATTTTAGGTTTGGTAGGGGTGGTGGCGGTTGTTTCTACCCCAGATTTCATTTCAGAGAAAGAAAAAGCAAGCAGTGGGCTCACTGGCCTGGCCAGTCTCATGTGGCCACCCCTTTGGCTAGAGGAACTCAAGCACATAGAACGGCTGCAACAGCTCAGAAGGGGCAGTCCCAAAAGGAGATGGGGACCTTCTTACCCAAAAAGGGAAGAGATGCCTCCTGTGCACACTCTCTTCACATCTCATCCACAACGGGAAAGAGCAGGAGTGCACGTCAGGGAGACCTAGCCTAACTGGAGGGTCTCCCTGAGGAAGTGACGCCTGCCCTGAGTCTTAAAGGGCAGAAAGTTAGCCACGTTTAGGGGTGAATGTGGGGGAGCACTGAACGAAGTGGAACTACCTGAGCGAAGGAGGAGGGGAGGGGACTGTGCAGTCTTCCAGCGACCCTCGCCCCATCCAACACAGGCCCCTGCTAGCAGGGCTGTCCAGCATCCGTTCCTTCTGGCAACACCTCCTCATTTTCATTTCTGGCGCCACCCCTTCTCTACTCTCATACCACCTTGTCTGGGCCCAGGGGTTCAGCTTGTGATGCAGGGATTAAGCCAGAGACTAGGTGTATCCACCTGGCCTCAATGATTGGTTATGGGTGGTCATATGACCTGAGCTAGACCAATGAGAATAAACCTCAAGGCTTCTGAGAAACAGTGAATTTTTTCCCCACCAGACTTAAGCCTGAATGGTGTTTTAGGGCAGTGAAATGACTCTGTATACTATAATAGTAGATACATGTCATCCTATATATATATTTGTCAAACCCATAGAAGATACAACACAAACAGTGAACCCTAATGTAAACTATGGACTCTGGGGAGTAACAATGTGTCAATGTAGGCTGATCAATTCCAAAACATGTTCCACTCTGCCAGGGGATGTTGATAGCTGGGAAGGCTGGGCATGTGTGGGAGCAGGGGGGTTATGGGAAATCTCTGTACCTTTTGCTCAGTTTTGCTGTGAACCTAAAACTGCTCTAAAAAAATAAAATCTATAAAATAAAAGGAATAACCTAAATGGTGTAATGTCTGGAATGCTTGAAGCCATTTTGCCATCACACAGTGCCTGAAAACAAAGCAGCGACTTGGAAAAGAGCCCAGAATAGGATGTTTGATGACACTGTTTACACTAGGGGGTCAAGCTGCACCTAAAGTGAGCATCTCCCCCCGACACACACCGCCCCAGACTTCTTAGTAACATGAGCCAATAAATTCCATTTTGTATCAACCAGTTCTCCCCTGCCACTCCACATACCATCTGGGATGAGAATCAGAGGCTTACTTTAGAGACCAGCAAGCCTGACTCCCCTCCCATTTTACTGATGGGAAAACTAAGGTCCAGAAAGGTAGACAGATTACCCAAAGTCTCAAGAGTATAGGCCCCAGGCCAAGAGCTAGAAGTCTGGGGAGCAGCCCACCATGCCTCCATGTCTCTCCAGCAGGATTAGTACCATCACGGAGGGGATTAAATATTAGATAAATACTGGAACTCCTTCTCCTTCATCTCCAGCCAAGACTGAGGAAAAGCCATTGGTCGCACAGTCCCCCTGGGATTTATCAGTCAAGCAGCAGTTTGGGGGTTGTTTTCCACAGACCTATTAGGTTAGTGTTCTAGAGCTGTCCTAACAAATGACCACAAACTGAGTATCTCAAACGACAGAGATTTATTCTCTCCCAGTTCAGGAGGCCAGCAGCCCGACATCAAGGTGTCAAGGGTTGGTTCCTTCTGAAGGCTCTGAGGGAGAATTGGTTCCTTCTCTCCCAGCTTCTGGTGCTTTCCAGCAACCCATGCAGTTCCTGGACTTGAGCTGCCTCACTCCACCCTCTACCTCCATTTCCAGTGGAGTTCCTCCCTGTGTGGCACCTGTGTCTCCAAATCTCCCTCCTTATAACGATACCAGTCATAGGATTTAGGGTCCATCTTAATCCAGTGAACTCATTTTAACTTAATTAATTACATCTGCAAAAACTCTATTTCCAAATAAGGTCACCTTCTGAGGTTCTGGGGAGAACTTGAGGGGAGGGGCACCATTCAGCCCAGTAGAATTACTATGTGCCACGCAGCCACATGTAATGCTATGAGGGATACTAAACACTACGAGAATGAAACGGTGTGTCTAATAATAGCATAAGCACCAGACTCGCATTCCCTTAACGCACATCTCCTGAGCATCTACTGTGTGCGAGGTGCTATGCTAGGTGCTAAAGGGCCACAGATGCCTAGGGCACAGCCCCTGGGCTCACAGATCTCACAGTCCAGGGAGGGAGCTTGAAGTCTGGTGGGTATAAGCAGTTAGGAGAGTGGAGTTCCCATCTGGTTTCACCCTTTCATAAACTGTGACCCTGAACATATCACATCCCCTCTCTGGACCTATTTCCTTCTCCACAATGAGAAGAGTTTGGAGAAGACAATCTCTGAGGTACTTTGAAGCACTGATGTCCTGAGAACTGTTCTTTTTTAAGTGTATGTGGAAATGCTCTGTAAACCTCAAAGTGCTATACACACAAGGAGAGGCAGTGAAAGATTAATAGTTAAGTGAGTTAGTCAGTCAGCCTGGGTTCAAATCCCAGCTCAGCCACTCACAAGCCCCCTTAACCTTACGTAAGTTATTTTATCTCTCTGGACCTTGGTTTTCTCTTCCATAAAATGGAATCATAAGAGTGCCTATCTCATAGCACTGTCATGATAAGAGGAGGTAGTTCATGCAGCACTGAGGCCAGCGCATAGCACATAGCAAGTACCCAACAACTATTAGCTTCTATATCCCCAGACATGTTCTCTGCCACCAGAGAGCTTACGGTTTAGGTGTAATAAAAAACTGATGGGCAAAACATCTACAGAAAAAGATCAGAGAGTGAATCAGTCAAAGGGCTCTCATGTGCCGGTGTGGAGGGTCCCCTGGGGACCAGGACAGTGCAGCTCTGGTGTAATTCGTATACATCTGTGCTCAACAGCAGGACAGAGGCAGCCATGCAGTGTCACGCCACGGGCCCAGGGGCCTGGGAGGCCAGCTGGAAAACCAGGCTGAGAAGGAGCTGACCTCATGCAGCAGCTCAGAGATCAAACTGGCCTCCTCGCTGGTGGCCTTGGACTCATCATCTCTGGGGCCTCCATGTCCTCATCCATAATACAGGGACTGTAAGGACAGACTGTCCCTCAAAGCACTGTTGTGAAGACTGACAAGTTGGATATAAAATATACAGCATGAAGCCTCCCTCCAATAAGTGTTGGCTGTTAGTAAAACACCCCCACCACGAGGGACTGACAGTTACTCCCCAGAGATTAGCTCCCAATCTGAGGGAGACATCATTCTTGCGGGGAGATTACCCAGATGCATATTACAGGGGCTTGGCTATTCTAGATCTCAAAAAAATAGTGTGCACCATCCAAAAGTAGGTGCTTACCTGCTAGACGTCAGCCCGAGGGAAGAAGGCGATGCCTCTAGGAGCTGCTGCCGAGGGGCCCTCCGCAGCCTTCCCGCACTTACCTGCAGAACTCCTCCCCTACGGTGGGACTTCGTTGTGTTAACAGGCCCTCGTCCTGGACATGAACCCTCTGCTTTGGGGATTTGCCTGTCCCGACCTTGGCTCTGCCACTCCCACGTCTTGTCTGGCAAATGGGACTTGGCTTTGGAATTCTCCACCCCATTTCCAATACAGCTTCGGTTCACTCCATGATCATTTTATCCCTTGCACTGATGCCTCAGACCCAGGGCCAGCCAATCCCATGCCTTCCAAGAACCTCAGACATGAGCTCCAGCAACAATGAATTGCCCCGTAAAGCACTGTTGCCATCAGGACTACGGTTGCCTGTGAAAAACAGAGTACCGTGCTGTAATAGCTTACATATTCATCCTCTGTGTACTGAGGAGTAGAAGCCCAGAGCTGGAGGGCAACTCACCCAAGCTCCAAGGGACCCGGGCTCTCTCCAGGATTCTGCTCTGCCGTCCTTAGCTTTCCTCTTCAGATCTTTTGTCTCCTGGTTTCAAGATGTCTGCTGCCCCTCCAGACCTCAGATGTGCATCAAGGACCTGCATTAAAGAACATATAAGAAAAAGCAGCAATAAAGACTGTAACTATATCAAAAAAGCAAAAGCTTCCCCCCAAATCCTCAGCTTATGACTCATTAGCCAAAAGTATGTCACAAGATCACATTTAGCTGCAAGGGAGTCTGGAGAGTATTTTTAAGTGGACATGTAAACATACAAACAAAATACAGGTGATGCTAATAAGGAAGAAGGATAAATTAACAAAGAATAAATCAGGAACCAGTGAACTATAACCAGTGAACCAAATCCAGCTGAGGGCCTGTCTTCATAAATAAAGTTTTATTGGAACACAGTTGCATTCATTTGTTTACACACTACAATAGCAGTGTTCAGTAGTTGCAACACACCATATGGCCCACGGGGTGTAAAATATTTACTCTCTGGTCCTTTACAGGAAAAGTTGACCAACTCCTGGGGTAGACAATTAGTAGTATCTGCCACAAGAACCAGCAAAGGAAAGACAGAATTTTTTTTTCTGGAAAGAATGTATTACTTTCAAAAGAACAAACCTCATGAGAGAAATCAGAACATTTTTTGTTCCGCTTACATTTATTTGACTGTTTAGTATTACTTTTTATTTTGAATTACATATGGGATAAATGAGGAGACATAAACTTTTCAGGGCTTAGAACCAATAAAGGTCTTAAATCAGCCTTGATTTTCAAGCATTCCTACCAATAATCTGACTCCCATTCATTCTGCAAATAGATACTGAGAATCGACTATGGCAGGCATTGTGCTAAGTCCTGGATAAGGACAGAAAGGATGGATGGATAGATAATAAACTGAGAGAGAGAGCAAGAGAGAGAGACAGAGATCAGAATAATTATGTCATGCCTTCTCAGTTTGCCGAGAGAACATGTATGTAAGCAGAAGGGAATACAGACTACAGTGAGTATGTGGGTAAAGGTCTATCTGCTATAACAAAGCAATCCCTTTATAACTGCATACGTACAGAAAAAGCATAAGTTGATTTCTCTCTCATATAACAGGCTCAAGGCAGGCAGTCCATGTTGGCAAATAGCTCTGCTCCACACAATCAGGGACCCTGGCTCTTTCCATCATATCAACCACAGTCCCTAAGACATTGGCCTCTTCTGCATGGTAATGGTTATGGGAAGAGGAGAGAGCATGGAGGACAGCATGCCTGAAGTTCTAAGCCCAGACCTGGAAAGCAGCATGCATCACCTCCCTTTACCATCCACCAAGTCACATGGTTCACCTACCCACAAGGGAAGCTAGCAAATTAGTCTCTGCTACATCCAATAATTTTGGACAAATGGGAGACTATATGCTGGTAGACAATTAGTAGTGTCCACCACATAGAATAGGCTCATCAGTCCTTGTTGAACTCGGGGCTGAGATAGTTGCCATCTGTGTGCTCCTGGGAACTCTCAGGCCCTACTGGTACAGGGCCACTGTCCCCTATACCTGGGAGGTCAGTTCTGTGCACCCCGTGTGGTAGAAACTGTCTTCTTCTGACATCATTTGTGGCTCCAAGCCAAGGCCACAATAGAACCACCCCATAAACAGCCCCACTCCCTGGCTCATTACAGCCTTCCACCTGCCCTACTGATGACCTTATGCTCCATCTCATATTAAATTCACTTTATGTTCCACCTCACATTAAATTCACTCTTGACAAGACCTAAAACTTCACCCTTTAAAAATGGTTTAAACAATAGCTATTTCTTAAGGAAAACTCAAAAGCAAACAGTTTGTGCAAAGTGGATAACTCCTGAGGCCTTAGACTCCTAAGAAACATCCCGCCACCTCCTCTTTACCCCATAAGGAACAAAAAGGACTGGAGTCTAGGAAACATACTGTACTGGCCTATTACATCCCTAACGCGAGGCAATGATGCTAATGGTGGAATTCCAGATACGATGTAAGGAGAGAAACTGAAGACAGGATACTTGGTCTCCTGGCCCACGGAGAGCCCAGACAACGCCCCATACACTAGCATGGATTGCTCCTGGTCTCTCAGTGAAGTGCTCTGGCCGATATACAGTATATATGTCTTCCCTGGGGGCTTGAGGCGGCAGCACATTCATCAGATAAATCAATTCCTGTTAATGTGCCCAGGAAAAGGGCCCTTCCAGGAAACCAGGGCTTCTCAAAGACAAGTTTGCCCTGTTTGTCATTGAATATATGTCACAGTGAAATAACAGGCCTAAGAGAGAAGAGCAGGCAGGCATTGCTCTTAATATCCTGAAACCCACAACCTTCAAAGTTTGGCCCTGGAATGAGACTCTCCAAGTAGGGTGCAGATAACCAGCTCAGTCCCTTTAAGTTTTTCCTTCCCCAAAGGGTCATTTGATCCCATAGATGACAAGGTGACCAGAGGGCATCCTCCACTTGAAGACCAGCCCATAACCAGGAAGCAGCAAGTCCCATCTCTGGAGGAAGGAGGAGTGCAGATACCACAGATAGGGGGCCAGGGGGCTATTGGAAGACCATCGGGCCTGGAGACAGTGCTTATTTCCCTGTAACACAAGTCCAGACAGCCCACCAAGGGCTGTGTTAAGCTTGGACAATGGTTTATACAGTTAGCATGTGAGACTTTAAATGTATGTCATAGGTTTTACCACGGAAATTTTCCAGTGTATGCCAAAGTAAAAAGACTCCTATAACCCCCATGTGCCTAGGCCAACTTCAACAATTTTCAATATTTTGCCCATCCTATTTTTGTCTATCCCTCAATTTTGTGTGTGTGCATAAATATTTGCAAGCAAATCTCAGACATCTTGAAGCAGGCAGAGATTGAACAAGAGGGAACCCATTTTGGAATGAGCCTCCGTCTTCCAACATGTTCCTAACTTGAAAACATATTCTTAGAATAGCACCTTTTCAAGCACAAGTTTTAGGTTAACTTGACCTGTGATGATTTATTAACACCCCTTTTTTTCTGAAAGCCTCAGCTCTAGGGCATCAAAATAAATCTTTTGACTAACACTGTGAAATAAGAAACTGATGTGTGTTAAACGTCAAAGTAGTGCCTCACCTGGAGACATACAGGGCATGAAATCAACAAGCAAGATCAACCATCGCCATACCTTGACACCCCTGGACCTTCTAAGACTGTCATTATTAAAAACCCTCCATCCCCTTTCCGTCGGGCCTGACTTCTATCTGTGGGCTCCCCTGTACACGAGCTCTCTCTAATAAATTTTGCCTGCTTTCTTTCTTTAGTGTTCAGTGTTCATTTCTTTGACACTCAAGAACTTGGTCTTTGTGGGGTGGAGAGAGTGTCTGGTAACACTCTCACCTGTATTAATTAAATGAACTTTTGAAATACATGTTTGAAATATAACAAACAGATGATAGTTCCTACTTCAACCGTACCAGCTAGAGCTCGGACCAAGGAGGCTGAGACCCACCGGTATAGTCCCCCCTAGTTTTACAGTGGAGAGAACTCAGGAGCAGACCACTGATGATGGTGCTGGAGCGGGAAACTGGAGGAAGTTGGCCTTGGGGCTGCCTGGTATGTTGCAGAGAGGGCTGGTGACCGACTTCTCAGGCCTGGTACCTGGGAGGGGAGAGAGGACCCTCCACTCCCTGCCGGGAGGAAGAATCTGGGCGGTCCCGGCGCGTACTTCTGGAAGCCCAGGCCTGCTGAAGCTGTGGCCCAGGGATGCGGCCAGGTCCCGAGACGTGTGGGCTGCGGTAACTTGGACGGGGGTCCTGGGCGGGACGGGGTACCGGCGGCTGGGGTGACCTTGGAAAGAGGAGCGGGCTTGCTCCCACGTCCGGCGGGAGAACCCGGGACCAAAGTCAGGCCGGAGAGTCTGGCTCAGCGCCCACGCCCGGGGCTGGGAGCAGGAAGTCGTCTCCCGCGGGCTTGTCCCTGGGCGCGGCGCCAAGCACAGAGGCCTGGGCAGGCAGCCAGTGCAGAGAAGCAGGTGAGCGAGGGGTCGCCTTCGTGGTCCAGGGACGCCTGCCCGGGGCCGGACCTTGCAGCTGGACGCGGCGCGGGGAGGCGGTTTTCGGACGTGCTGAGGGTGCCCGAGACAGGGGTGGGTTTGCACTGCGGATTGGGGGCCACCGGGAGGGTCTGCAGTAGGATGACCGGGCGGACGAACTGAGGTCCGCCAGGGCCTCTGGGAGCGCTGTCAGGGGGCCCGGGCTTGGGAGGAGGAGGCGGGCGGCGAGGGCGGGGTGGGGAGAGGGAAAGGAGGAAAGGGAGGGGGGGACCTGTGGAAGAGCCGAGTCGGGGGTCCAGAGGAGAGGCCAATGCGGAGAGGAAGGCTCGAGCACCCCAGGAGCCCCCCGCCGCGGCCGGGTCCCTCCGCCATCCGCGGGCAAGGCGCGCACAAGGCCGAGGAAACAGCCGGTGCCCCGCGCGCGCCCGCCCCACGGCCGTTGCTCCAGGCTGTGTCTTTAAGGGGGACGCCGGGCGGGCGGGCTCTTTAAGGAGGATGTCGGGGGCGTGCCAGGAAATGAGTCGTGGCCCCGCCTCGCCCTGGGGAGCGGCGGCCGGCGTCCGGAGGCCCCGGAGCTGAGCGAGAGCCCTCGCCGGCAGGGCCTCCCGCTGGGGGCCCGCGCCCGCCCGCCCGATCCGCGTCCTCCGAACCCCCGCCCTGAGCGCCTCTGACCTCCCCAGCGCCCTTCTTTGCAGGCCCTGCGCACACTTTCCCTCCGTCCAGCCCCCTGCATGCCTCCCCTCTCCCTTCAAAGCCCGTTCTTCCTTTGGACCCCTTGCCTCCCTTTCCGTGCACCCCTTCCGCACGCTGCCCCCTGACCTTTTCTAGTACCTTCCTCCTGCATTCGTCTCTCCTCCTTCCGTGGCCCAAGACCCTTTTCCCCTGACAGGTTGTCTTTGTCCAGCCTTAGCCTATTCCTCACCCTTCCCCTGTGTCTTGTCTCGTGAACCCCCTCAGGGTGGGAACAGGTTATAGGGCTCACCCCAAAGCAGAACCTGTCCACCAAGAGGACAGTGTGTTAAACGCTAGCTCCCCCCCCCCCACTACCATGTGACAGTTGAAAGCTGTGACTTGCAGAAAGCAGAAGTAAGCTCACTACTCTGTACTCCAGGAAATCAGTTCTGGCTGTAGGGTGACCCAGCCCCTTTGCTGCTATGAACAGGGCCCCTGCGAAGCGCTCCAGGATCTTGCACATGGCGCTGATGGGGACTTCCGATCCCTCCGGAGAGGCAGAGGCCAGCAAGGAGAAACCCTTCCTGCTGCGGGCATTGCAGATCACACTGGTGGTCTCCCTCTACTGGGTCATCTCCATTTCCATGGTGTTCCTTAACAAGTACCTGCTGGACAGCCCCTCCCTACAGCTGAGCATCCCCATCTTCATCACCTTCTACCAGTGCCTGGTGACCACCCTGCTATGCAAGGGCCTCAGCACGCTGGCCTCCTGCTGCCCTGGGGCTGTGGACTTCCCCACCCTGCGCCTGGACCTCAAGGTGGCCCGCAGCATCCTGCCCCTGTCAGTGGTCTTCATTGGCATGATCACCTTCAATAACCTGTGCCTCAAGTATGTGGGGGTGGCCTTCTACAATGTGGGCCGCTCGCTCACCACCGTCTTCAATGTGCTGCTGTCCTACGTGCTGCTCAAGCAGACCACCTCCCTCTATGCCTTGCTCACCTGTGGCTTCATCATTGGTGAGTGACCGGCTGGGGCCACAGGGGAGGGAAGGTGTGGGGACCAAAACCCTAGAAAACATCCCTGCTAAGCATCTTTGGTCTCTATCTGACCCAGTTCTCCAGTCAGATGAGGAGGAGCCTGGGGCCCGGAGAGAGCAAGTAACTTTTTAAAAGTCACCCAGCAAGTTGGGGGCCCAGCCAGGGCCCCTCATAACAAAATGGGATTATAATCTATATTTCGCAGAGGGAAAACCAAGGCACAGAGAAGTCCAGTAATTTGTCAAAGGTCACACAGCTAATAAATGTCAGAGCTAGGATCTGATCTCAAGCAATCTCACTTGAAATCATAAGCTGGCTCCATAAGTTTGATACACTGTTTTGGCTCTATAAACTTGATGTAGTCTATTGCTTCTCAAGAGCTCGGCTGTCCTGACTCCCCATCCAGTACTCTTCCTACAGAACAGTGCATCTTTTAGTAAATATACCATTACCCCTTGACCTGGCAGACTCACAGTAGCACCTGAGACAGTGGCAAGAGATGTTTTGAGAGGTCTTAGCTTGACCACACTTGACCTCAGAAAATAAAAATTATTGATGGGGACGTTATGCTAACCATTCACATATAACATCTCCTTTGTGTCCCAGAGATCCCTGGGTGGTAGCATCACCATGATTGACTCCATACAAACAAGGAAAGTGAGGCTCAGAGAGGTTAAGTTACTTGCCCTGGGCCACACAGCTAGGAAGTAGCAGGGCTGGGATGCTAACCCAGATTGGCCAGACCCCTGGGCCTATGCTCCAACCGCTCTGCTCTGTTCTTGTCTCCTGGAGACTGGATCTGCACTATCCACAATGGTAGCCACTGACCACATGTGTCTCTCTCAGTTTAAATTAATTCAAATTCAATGCCATTTAAAAAATTCAGTTTCCTAGTTGCAGGTGATGTACCCTGATTCTGTAGCCACATTTCAGTGCTCAGTAGCTACATGGGGCCTGTGGCTGCTGTATTGGACAGCACAGATTATAGAACATTTCCATCACCCCAAACTGTTTGATTGTGACATGGTGGGTGAAAGTGCCCCCAGCATCCCACTCCCTCAGAGTCCTCCAGGAATGTGGTCTTTCTTTGAACCTGTTCAGGTTTTGGTGGTGCTGTAAAGTTCAGTCATGGTTGACCTACATATTCTTTGCTGATGTCTCAGAGTCTCAGGCCAAGTTGCACTGGTTGTGGGGGAGGAGCCCATCCCAGGCCACCTGTCCTAGAAAATGTTCCCCTCATGGAGCAGCTGCTGGATCTAAGGCTGCTCAGTCTAAGGCCCAGATGAGAGAGGGGAGAAAGGTGGAGGTTAGCATAGGAGGAGCTAAGACCCCTGACAGGTCTCTCTCAGCTGGCCTCCCACACCCCAGGGGAGCTGGTATGAGTCCCAGGGCTCACATAGCCAAATGCCCCAGGGCTCTCCACTTCGGTCCTGCTGACACTGTCGGGAGCACAGAGATGGGGGGTCCTTGCTGGGAGAATTTGGAGGCAGAAAATAAGGTCACTAGGGAAACTAGGCCCAAGTCCCAAGGCAATCCAAGGAGCTGGTGATGAGAGAACTTCTGAGGAAATGCATTCACTGGCTGGCCTATGGGGCAGGGGCCGGAGAGGTGGGTGCTCTCTGATGGCCCAGGACCTGGCCCCTCTCTGCACTGTCTCCCCTTCCTCCCTCCTTGTGGGGGAAGCTGGGTCTCAGGTGACTCCCAGGTTGCACAGTACCTTTCAAAGCTCCTTCTGGCTGAGAGTCCCCTGGGGTCTGGACCCTTGCAATGGCCGTTCCTTCTGCAGTCAGAAGGCAACCGTCAGGAAGGCTGGGGGTGCTCTGGCTAAGCCCCCCCCCACCCTCAGAGCTGGGCTGTGGGTGCGCACCTGCGGCTCAGGAGGTGGCTTGGTTCTGCAGTCCTCTCCGCCACGTGCCGAGCAAGCCCCATTCATACGTTCCATAGATACTAACTGATGGCCAAGCATGTGCCAGAGACTGTGCCAGTCTTTGGTAATAATACAAATTTGGAATAGGTAGACCCAGTTCCTGTGCTCCTAGAGGCGTGGTGATTATGCGAGGCAGTAACTGAGTTATGCTGGAGAAGTGAGCCTCCCTCCAGTGGTTGGACAAGGAAAGCACTGTGGGAACCCTGGCGGGGCAGGGAGCAAGAAATCCAAGCGGGCCTTCTGAAGGAAGTGCTAGATAGGGGTAAGGAAGGAGAGAGGAGAGCATGTTTTAAGCAGAAGAAAGAATATGTGCATTCTTCGTGGCTGAGCCAGAGAATGGTCACCAGACATGAGGCTGCCTAATTAAATTAGGCTGGAATATTTCAGGAATATTTAAGTTCATAATAAATAAGTCTGGAATATTCCTGAGGGCAGCTAGGAGGCATGGAGGGGATTTAAGCAGAGACAGGATCTGAGCAGCTTGGTATGTTAGGAAGATCATTCTGGTTACAAGGTGGAGAGTAGATTGCTTGGAGTCCAGGGGTCAGGAAAGTGACCCAGATCTCTACAGATGAAGGAAATGGAAGCTCAGAGAAGTTAATTAGACTTTTCCCAGGCTACCCAGCCTCTAAATAGCAGAGCCTGGTTAGAACCCAAATCTCTCTGACACCAAAACTTTTCCTACTCCCCCATATTGCTGGATGCTGTGGGGCCAGGGTGGGGGGGAATACAACACTGGTAAGATTCAGCCCCTGCCTTCTGGGAAGGTGGGGTCTAGCTAAAGAGACTGTACTGTCCCATGGGCAGGTACCTAGCAGCCCAGGGCAGGCAAGGGGGTCTTGAAGGAAAGGCTTCCTCCCTAGAGAAGCCAGCTTTGACCTTAAAGAAGGAGTAGACTCTCCCAGAAAGGAAGAGGGTGCTTCTAGTGCAGAAAACAAACAAGGACACTGAGCCCCAATGTGAGAATCGGGGAGGTAAGAGAGAGAGGCCCCCGGGCAATCATGGGACAGACGAGGCTGGCAAAGGTGTGGGAATCCCAGCATGCCAGGCCAGGGAGTGTAGGCTTAATGGTGAGCAGTGGGAGGCCATGGAGGCTACACAGGATAAGAGTCTCGGAAAGAGCAACTGTCCCAAAAGACCTCAGGCCACAGTGATTGTAACTCACTGGGAGCTCCCAATTTGCAGACAGGAAGCCAAGGCTCTGAGACCTTAGGGGGCTTGCCCAAGGTCACCTTAACCACTAAGCATCATCCTTTAGAACTCATTTCAAATGCTACTTTCCAGATGTCCCAGGCCAGCACAGTCACCCAGTGTAGGTTCTCATAGCACGCTCTCCTGTTTGATGGACCTCATCACAATTATAATTAAGGAATTCATTGAGAAATAAATCATTTTCTCTCTCCTTTACTAGAATGTAAGCTCTGTGAGGAAGGGTTCATGTCCTGGGGCCACTTCCCCAGACCTTGTTTGGTGCTTTGCCCCTAGTGGAGACTTTGGATGTGGTTATTACAGGGAGGGGAGGGCGGATGGAACAGTGAGGGCAGCGTTAACAGAGGCTGTGAGCTTCGGCGACAAAATTCTCTGTCCTTCTTCCTCCCTCTCTTGACTCTGCTTTCTCCTCCTCTTGTCCCCCTACAGGTGGCTTCTGGCTTGGTGTGGACCAGGAGGGGGCAGAAGGTACCCTGTCTTGGACGGGCACCTTCTTTGGCGTGCTAGCCAGCCTCTGTGTGTCACTCAATGCCATTTACACCAAGAAGGTGCTCCCAGCGGTGGATGGCAGCATCTGGCGCCTGACCTTCTACAACAACATCAATGCCTGTGTCCTCTTCCTGCCCCTGCTCCTGCTGCTGGGGGAGCTTCAGGCTCTCTCTGACTTTCCCCAGCTGGGCAGCACCCACTTCTGGGGCATGATGACACTGGGCGGCCTGTTTGGCTTCGCCATCGGCTACGTGACAGGCCTGCAGATCAAGTTCACCAGTCCTCTGACCCACAATGTCTCCGGGACAGCCAAAGCCTGTGCCCAGACAGTGCTGGCCGTACTCTACTACGAGGAGACCAAGAGCTTCCTCTGGTGGACAAGCAACATGATGGTGCTGGGGGGCTCCTCCGCCTACACCTGGGTCAGGGGCTGGGAGATGAAGAAGACCCAGGAGGAGCCCAGCCCCAAAGAGGATGAGAAGAACAGCGTGGGGGTGTGAGCTCTCAAGACCCAACTGGGGGAATGCCCAGGGCAGGGCTGCAACATCAGTGAAGGTGCCTCCCTGGACCCGGAGAGGGTGGCCTGGAGAGGGTATTGTTTACAGACCTGATCAGAATTTGGTGATTGAAATGGAACCAGTGTTTTTAAGTGATGTCAGAAAGTTGCCAAACCTGTCTTGACCCCCTTTCCTATTTCTGGGTTTTTGTTCTCCCCTAGGGAGCAGGGACCCCCATGGGAATAGCCAGTTAGGTTCTCTGGAAAAGCAGTAGCTCTTGGGGAGTAGGAGAGGGGCAGCACCCCTTCCTGTACCCCTTCCAGGTCCTTCTACCTCTACTTGACCTTGGGGTTGAAGAAGGGCCACAACCTTTACTGGCAAAACCATTAAGTCTTCGTTTATACTCAGGGGATATGGGGTATGACCCCATCAAAAGCCAACTGAAGGGATTTGGGAACCCTTGGATCTCTGGGTCCTGGGGCAGGCAGCATAGCTTTGGCCCCACAAACCAGTCTTCCTTTGGGGGAGAGTGTGGATGGGGCTGAGGGAGGAAATGGACGCCTGTTTCCTCTTCTCTTCTCTGACCACCAGCCCCCATGGAAGGGGCAAAGGAGCGTGTGTACCAGTGAGCCTGGGCTGGCACCCCACTGCTGGCAAGTGGCCTGGGAATGGGGTACATAATTGGAAGCATCCTTTTCCCACCATTTGCAACCCCATGTTTCCAGCTTTTGCACCATGGGGGAGCCACACATCTTTGACAGGTTAAGCAGGGTCCTTAAAACCCACTCCCAGTCACTGCACCAGTTTATGGCCTTGCTCTTCTGCCCCGAGGGGCCACTGGCCCACCAGTCTCCCAGCACCTGGCACAGCTGCCTGGCTCATGTAACAGCCTCCTGGGGTGGAGCCGCGCGGTCACTTCTGCTTCTCCCAACTGTGCCTCCCCAAGGAGCTGATGGAGCGAGGGCCCCCCTCAAAGCCTCCCCTCTCAGCTATGCCGGGCCTGCCACCGCTCCCAGGTCCTCATGCTGTGGGCGGGCGGTGTGACCTCATTCTCATGAAGGTGATGAGTCAGACACATACATGCTTCCCTGAAGTTAGGGCTGAAAGAGCCTTTCTATCCCTTCGCTGCCCTAACCTCAGGGTGGCTTTTACAACCCCTGTCCTTTCTGTGGGGCAGTCCGTCCCACCTGTCTCCTTGGAGTGATTCCTGGCGTTTTTAGTCCCCTTAGGGAAAGGCTGTGGAGAGTGAGCCATTTGGGGCACTTTTTTTTCCCCTTCCCACTCTTAAAATTCCCACTCTTATGTTTTAAACTCACAACAAAGAGAGTCCATGAAACCTTAGGCCCCAACCTCCACCCCAGTAAAAGCAGAACCCTAGGTCTGCACGCCTCTCCCTGTCTCTCTCTCCATGACCTCGTTGTGTGGCGCTGCAGGGGTGCTGTGTGATTTCCAGGTCCTAGAAGGAAGAAAATTTAAATTTTTCAAAGTTTTCTTGTGGATATTGCTGAGGGCATCTTGCAGTCATCCTAAGAACCACAAAGGCTGGGCCAGCACAGTTTGGCTTATTGACAGGCTGAGGCCAGCTCAAAACAGACGTCCTGTGCGTGTGGAGCGGGTGAGGGGCAGGCAGGGCCTGGACAGGATTGCACAGGCTCTGGGGAGAGGCGAGGGTCTGTAGACGGAGGAAGGCTCCTCCCTGCCCTCACCAAGCCGGGCTTCAAGCAGGGCAGCCCTTCGAAGAGTCTGTTCTCTCTTGGAGGAGGGAGTGGCTCCAAACACCAAGCTTCTTCCTGGGAGGTGGACACCCAGACCGCAAGTTTCATATTGGTAACAGCTGCCATTTACTGGGCACTTGCTGGAGGCCAGACCCTGGGCTGAGGCTCTACATCCGTCATTCATCTTCCCAACCCCTCGGCGCCCCATGAGGTGGGTGTCACCACTAACCACCCATTTTACAGATGAGGACACCAGGGCTCAGAGGGGACCACAGGAAGGGGCAGCAGGGTGGACCTTCAGAGCATAGGTACTTCACCACAGTGCCCTTAGCTATACCTAGCCTTTTTTGAGCCCTAATATGTGCCAGGCACAGTGGTGGGTTGTATTAACATGGAGACCCAAATCTGCTTCCAGGGCTTCACATGAAAATACATGTTAAGACCCTGTAACAAGTGCAATAATGGAAATAGTAACATATTGCCCTGAGGACCCAGCAGATGGACAGACCAAGCCTGGGGCGATTCAGCCAGACTTTACAAGGGCCAGGATGTTTGGCCTGAGCCTCACTGGGTGAGTAAGGGACTCCAGGAGGAAGAGCAGAGTGGCTGGGGCAACAAGGATAAGCGGGAAAAAGAGCACATTCGGGGCGTGCTGAAAGGTTTGGGGGGCTAGAAAAGGAGGGTGGGCCCTGGTATGAAGGGCCTTGAATGCAGTGGTCAATCTCAATTTTAAGCCATTGCCAGTTCCCTTAAAGAGGAGGGACATGATCATTCCTGCGTCCTTTATGAGATCAGAAAATTGGGACATTTTTCGTGCTACTGGCATTTTCTTGGATAAGATTCAAGAGAAACCTCAATTTTAACTTTTTACCAAAAATTTTAAAGTGCAGACAAAAAGGTGCATGTCTTTGAGCTTTATCTCAAATTTCAAACTAATTCATAAATTTAAAAAAATTCAGCGGGCCGCAACTCTCAGAATAGCCTACTCTCCACTGTGCAACACAACACCCCCGCCAAACAAACACAAGGATGTGCAGTGTGTGGGTGTGGATTTGGACCCACCTGCTGTCCCAGACCCCAGTTCTGATGCAGATGAAGCCCAGGGAAATGCTGGGCTAGCCTTCCAGCGCCCTAGCCTTCCAGCGCCCAGCTAGCTTCCACAGTCAGCACCACCGCCCCCAGCTCATCTCTATTATTTACAGGGGCCAAGATGGCCCCCAAGAATGCTTCCCCTGCAAGAAGGCTGACGTGGCTCCTTTCCCCACAAGCCCGGGCTGTCCCCTTTCTCTCTTGTCCCTTTCTGAAGGCAGGGATGTGGAAGTTGAGCTTCCCAGTAAAAAATTGGTGGGTAGGCATGGAGAATTTCAGAAGTCACCTGGCCCGACATTGCCACACACCTTTCCTTCAGAATGCATTGCTCTTTACTTCTGCTTTTGAGGAACACTTGACCGGGACTCATGAGACCTGGGTTCTACTTCTTAGGAGCTAGATGGCCTCAGGCAAGTCCCCTAACCTTCCAGGCTTCACTTTCCCTCTCTGAGATATGGATAACCCTTGTCCTTCCTGCCACACAGCATGGTAGTGAATTAATGCTCAGCAAAGCCCCAGGAGCACAGTGTTACTGCTGTTATTGACATCAGCAAACAGCAATCTCTACTGAGTGCTGACTCTGCACCAAACACTAGGGAGACAAATAGTGGACAAGTGGCTAAAAACAAGCAGACAATCAAATAAATGTGGCGTGGTAAGGAATGAAGAAAACAAACAAAAAACCAAAACGGAGACTACCAGAGAGGTAACTTCTCCAGACAGAAGAGTCAGAGAAGCCTGTCTCTGAGCACATGTAGCCTCAGCCCCAAGGGATGGGAAGGCACCAGCCATAGAAAGAACTAGACAAAGGGCGTTCCAGGCCTAGGCTAAGGCCCATGCAAAGGCCCTGAGGAGGGCAAAGAGTTGGGTGTGGCTGAGGTCCAGAGAGAAGGCCAGCATGGCAGGAGCAGAGCTGGGGCTTCCCCATCCAGTGGGGACAAAACCCCAGAAATAAGAAAGGGGGCAGAGACATCTGGCAACTGTCTCACATTACATAGAAATGCTGTATCTTTTTGATTCCACTCACAATGGGGAAGAGTGAAAAGAGAGGCAGTCTACATGCAAGAGAAATGTATTGTTTAACCCCATACACAAAAGTAAACTCGAAATGGATCAGAGACCTGAATGTAAGTCATGAAACCATAAAACTCATAGAAGAAAACATAGGCAAAAATCTCTTGAATATAAACATGAGCAACTTTTTCCTGAACACATCTCCTTGGGCAAGGGAAACAAAAGCAAAAATGAACAAATGGGACTACATCAAACTAAAGAGCTTCTGTACAGCAAAGGACACCATCATCAGAACAAAAAGGCATCCTACAGTATGGGAGAATATATTCGTAAACA
Organism: Phataginus tricuspis; assembly: GCA_029783875.1. Taxonomy (NCBI): domain Eukaryota; kingdom Metazoa; phylum Chordata; class Mammalia; order Pholidota; family Manidae; genus Phataginus; species Phataginus tricuspis. The sequence goes on along the minus strand of JAQQAC010006904.1, from coordinate 2,231,876 downwards.
ACTTATCCAATAAGGGGTTAACATCCAAAATATATGAAGAGCTCACATATCTCAACATCCAAAAAACAAATAACCCCATTAAAAAATGGGTAGAGGATCTGAACAGACACTTCTCCAAAGAAAAATTCAGATGGCCAACAGGCACATGAAAAGATGCTCCACATCGCTAATCATCAGAGAAATGCAAATTAAAACCACAATGAGGTATCACCTCACACCAGTTAGGATGGCCAACATCCAAAAGATAAGAAGCAACAAATGCTGGCAAGGATGCAGAGAAAGGGAAACCCTTCTAAAATGTTGGTGGGACTGTAAATCAGTTCAACCATTGTGGAAAGCAATATGGAGGTTCCTCAACAAACTAAAAATAGAAATACCATTTGCCCCAGGAATTCCACTCCTAGGAATTTACCCGAAGAAAACAAGGTCCCTGATTCAAAAAGACATATGCACCCCTATGTTTATTGCTGCACTATTTACAATAGCCAAGAAATGGAAGTAACCTAAGTGTCCATCAGTAGATGAATGGATAAAGAAGAGGTGGTACATATACGCAATGGAATGCTATTCAGCCATTAGAAGAAAACAAATCCTACCATTTGCAACAACATGGATGGAGCTAGAGGGTATTATGCTCAGTGAAATAAGCCAGGTTGGGAAAGACAAGTATCAAATGACTTCACTCTTTTGTGGAGTATAACAACAAAGCAAAACTGAAGGAACAAAACAGCAGCAGACTCACAGACTCCAAGAAGGGACTAGTGGTTACCAAAGGGGAGGGGTGGGGGAGAGTGGGTAGGGATGAAGGGAGAAGGGGATTAAGGGGCATTATAATTAGCACACACAATACAGGTGGGTCACAGGGAAGGCAGTACAGCATGGAGGAGACACATAATAACTCTATGGTATCTTACTATGCTGATGGACAGTGATTACAATGGAGGTGGGGGTGAGGACTTGATAATATGAGTGAATGTTGAAACCACAATGTTGCTCATGTGAAACTTTCATAAGCTTGTATATCACTGATACCTTAATTTAAAAAAAAAGAAGAAAGGAGAGGAGTCATAGGCTAGGTTCCAGCCAAGGAACACTGTAGTGACCACAGCAAGGAGAGCAGGTTCATTCTCAGTGCTATGGAAGCCACTGGGGGTGCCATGAGTTGATTTCTATCTTAAGAAAATCTCTCTGACTGTTGTGAGGAGAATGAATTGACACAAGAGGCAAGGGCCACTATGGCACTGGTAGGGGGACCAGTCAGGGGGCTACAGTAGTAGCCAGGTGAGAAAGGATGGTGGCTCAATGGTGGTAGTACTAGTGGAGAGAGGAAATATTTGAGAAGCATTCTGGAGGTAAAATTAACAGACCTTTCAGAGGGATTGGATGTTTGGGTCAAGCAAAAGAAAGGAAATGCCAGACTCTGGTTACAAAACTGGGAAGGAGGGGCCATTTATTGGACAGGGTAGACTAAGGGATGAGAGGTGGGTTGGGACCAAGAGTTTCCTTTTGGACATGTTAAGTTTGAAATGCTGGTGGGTTGGGATGAGACATTCTCCAGTGGGGATGTCACAGAGACTCTGGGATGTCAGGACTCTGGAAGTCTTTGTGAAGGGGAAAGTACTAAAGAAATAACCTGCTTCCTACTAATGCCTAACATGTTACCCCAAAACTTGGCAGCTGAAAACAAACATTTTATTTTGATCGTGCTTTTATGGGTTGGGAAGAGCACCACTGAGCAGTTCTTGCTTGGCATCTCTTGCAGCTGCTGTCAAGATGCTGGCTTGGGCTGCAGTTGTCTGAAGCCTCAACTGGGCTGAATGTCCAAGACCATTCACTCTTGTGGCTGGTCCCTGGTGCTGGCTGTGGCCTGGAAGCTTCCCTGGACTGGCAGCTAGAGCATCTGGACATGGCCTTTCCTGCATGGTGGTCTCAGGGTGGTTGGACCTCTTACCTGCTGCTGGCTTCCCCCAGAGTGCATGTCCCAAACAGAGGTGGTAGGCTAGCTGGCCTTCTTTGATCCAGCCTTGGAAGTCACACAGTGTCACTTCTGCCTTCCTCTATTGGTTGAAGTAATACATGCTGTGGATAAAATTAAAGTTCCTGTGGCCACGATTCTCACCTGGCCCTGGTTGGCTAGCTCACTACACATGGGTGGGCAATACGATGCTATGGACTATATAAAGAGCTCCTTCTAGTGCTCTGGGTGACATGGTGGCATGGCTGCAAGGCTGCAGGAGAGCAGGCAGAGCCTAGAGTGGTGGCAGCACTGAGGACAGAGGCCCAGAGGACGGCTGTGCAGACAGAGAGGCCCAGAGGTCGGCTGTGAGGGCAGAGAGACCCAGAGGTAGAGACTGGCTTGCTGCATGCAGACTCGCTCTGAGTGGATGGGATTCTAGTGATTGACCTGCCACCATGGAAATAAAGTTGCATATAACCCTTTCACCCCAAGAACGTTCTACTGTCGTTTCTTTGGTCACACTGAATCCATAGTGAACTTTCCTGGGGCTGAAACCCATTAGCAAGACACATGCCCACCCAGAATCAAGGGCAGGAGACAGTCCCCATATCCCATGGGAAAAGAGTCAAAGAACATTGGGTATCTGTATTCAAACTGCCACACAGCCCTTCTTATGTCTATACATTGACAACAGCCCCTTGGTAACCCATGACATATTGCAAACACAAATGACACGCGTCTTGGTTTAGCCTTGCAGCTCAGTGATGAACCCCATTCAGTCAGGGGTATAATAATGCCCAGGCTCCATCCTGCAGAGAACTCCCAATGTACCCTCTCAGTAGTAATATCTAGGTGGTCATATTATGCTTTTAGATTTTCAAAGCACTTTGAATAATGCTTATAGTTGTGGACTAGCAGAGCTAGAAAGCATCAGTTCACTGAAATTATCCAGCCTAAATACAAGTGTTCTGCCTCACCTCATGGAACCATCTGTGATATTGTTTAAACTGCCTCTAGTGACTACTTCTTAAGTATTAATATCATAAGACCTAAAGCACATAAAATTCATTTTTTTCCTTCAAATATTTATTAAGCACCTACCTGTGTATGCCAGGCATACATCAGAGATCCAGAAAGACCACAATCCCTGCATTCTTGGAGCTTAGTGAGAAAAGAACGACAGTAAACAAAAAGACAAAAATAAATAATACATAGTATGTGCCATGAAGACAATAAGGCCTAGTTAGGGGCCTGGCAGTGTCGGAGGTATAACTTCAGTTTAGGGGATCAGAGACGACCTCTCTGAGCAAAGATGTGAATAAGATCTAAATGAAACAAAAGAGCAATCAAGAGAAGATCTGGGGTCAGAATGTGCTAGGTAGAGGCATCAGCAAGTGCAAAGGCCCTGGGGTGGGAGTGTGGTGGGTGTGAGTGAGGAAAGGCAAGGCCTGGGTGGCTGAGAGGTGGTGAGAGATGAGATCTGAGTGGGGTGGGTGGGAGTTTGTAATCATAAGATATGTTTGTTAAGTTTCTTTTTCCTGCAACTGAGAAATCAACTGAAACTAGTTGTGGTATTTGCCTACACAGCTAGCCACCTTCCATTCCTCCCGTCCCCAAATGCATATACTGCATCTCCCATCAAGGGGTAAAGTCTACTGAACGCTTGAATCAGGGCCAAACTTGTGACTTGTTCTAAGCAATAGGAAACAGAAAAACACAATGTTCTGGGGCTTCCGAGGCCAAGCCTTAAATATACTTCTGTTTTTCCCCCTGGCAATCCTGAGACCACCTCTAGGAAGCCTAAAGAAGACATAAGGAAAGGCCACACACAGGAGAAACAAGGCGCCCTGGCTAACGGCCTTGCTCACCCACCAAGTGAGAGCAGCCATGGGGTGACCCTAGGCAAGGCCAGCAGAAGAACCACCCAGTCAACCCACAGAATCTAGAGAAACAGAAATTAGTGTTTTAAGCCTCTAAATTATGGGGCGATTTATTATTTATGCAGCAATAGATAACTGATGCATTAGTCTAAGTAAATGAGGGAAGGGGAGGTTTTGAAGGAAACAAGGGCTTCTTATGGAATTGCAGGAAGATCAGAGAAAGGGTAGGAAGCAGAACCCTGTGGCAATCGAGCAGGAGTTCATGACCTTCCTGCCAGCATCCCACCATCAGTGCACCCCAGCTCCACTGCGGCTCAGCCTCACTTTGGAGTCAGCTTCCCCTGTTCCTGGGAGGAGGGCACAATTGGGCCAGGTACCCCAATCCCTGAGCAAAGTCACATAGAACCCAACCACTGCTAGGTGACAGCAGCCCACGCAGCGCCCACCACCCTGGAGTATTCTCCCTCATAGATTCAAACAGACAGGAAAATGTGGCTAAAAAAGATTTGATTTTTTTTTTCCCTAACTTGATCATCAGTCAAAAAATGCTGCTTATCGATGAACTTGTCCAAGCCCCTTATTTTGCAGCTGAGGAAACTAAGGCACAGAAAGGTTAAGAGAAGTTTCTGAGGTCACAGAGCAAATTAGTGGCTGAGCTCAACGTGGAACATGAGTATCCTGGTCCTAACCCAAAGGGCTTTCTGCATGTTCGAGATCACATACTTGATTGGCAGGGGAGCTGTTTTATTAATTTGGCAAACAAATATTACCAGATGCCAGGCACTGTTAAAAATGCTTTACACATATTAACCCATTTAATCCTCATAACAACCCTATGTGGAGACACACCATCTCTACCTCACAGATGAGAAAACCTGGGGCACCAAGAGGTAATCTGTCTGAGGTCTCACAGCTAAGAAGTTGCAGAATTAGAATTCTAACGCAGGCTTCGAATTTGAGAGATTTATGTCTCTCAACCATAAAACCGTGGCTTTCACTTTCTGTGTAATGATGAAATGAGACTACGTCTTGGGGTTAAAAGGTAACTCAAATCACATGTTAGCTGTGCGGGTTTAGCTAAATCACTTAACCTCTCTGACACTTTCTTCATATGAAAGAAAAGAAAGTTGTTTTAATATAAGAGATAACAAGATTTAAGGAGCCAACATATGTGAAATTTAGTTGTTAGATGAGAAAACTGAGGTCCCGAAGGGTCAAATGAATAGCCTGGCACACCAGTGACAAAATAAGGTGCGGCTCTTGGCGCCCCTGGCGCTCCTTCCTGACCTACTTCCCGAGGCAGCCCTAGGGTAAGAAGCTGCCTCCCCAGATGCAGCCCTTGCCCAGCCCCTGCCCCCAAGGCAACCCCTGGCTCCTGTGAAAGGGCTACATTTAGGACCTGAAACCATGAAATGAGGGCGGCAGAGCCTGCTGTTAGAGCCCCTGGTCCAGGTGTGCTGGGAGCTTAGATGATAGAAGGCCGTGAGTGGGTGTCGGGGGGAGGAGGAGGGCGTACCGGTGTGGGGGTGTTAGCAGGCTGTCACAGAGCACCCAGTGGGGAATTTATAGGATTAGAGCTGGGAATGAGTTTGGAAGTCAGTGTCTAGCCCCAGCTTCCACAGACAAGCCTAAGGCTTGGCGAACATGACTGACTAACCCGTCCAAGGTCACAGTGCGATGGGGCAGAACCCAGACCCCTCCTCCCAGACCAGTGCCCTTTCCACTGAGCATCGTCAGTTTTTAATATAATAATTACTATTACTACTATTGTTCTTACTAACACTCTGTTGGACACTCACCACACGCCAGGTGCTCTTCTAAGCACTTCACGTGCATTAACATCTAAGCCAGGTACTATGAACATCCCCGCTTCACAGGTGAGGAAACGGAGGCATGGAGAGGTTTAGCAACGTGCCCCAAACCGCACGGCTGGGCTCCCTCTCTGCACCCTGAGAATGAATATACAAAGGGACATTGGGCAAGCCGTAGTGACGGCGGAACTCTGCCCCACAGCCTCCGCTACAACCAGCCCTGGAAGGCAAACCACAGCCTCTGCAGCAAGGGCCCAGAACGCTCCGCACGGCCGGTTTCCCTATTGCCCTCTCCTCCCTCCCCCACCCCGTCCGACTACGGACAACCAATCACGCGAGACCCCGCCCCTTCCGGTCAGCCCACCTCCACTTCCTCTTCCTGCCAGCTGCAGTCGGGGCCCATTGGAAGCTCTCCCTGTCGTTGCTGTAAAGCTCTCCCGCTGCGTGCCTACGAGGCTTTGCCAAGTTACCAGCGACAGTGGCTGACTCCCTCGCTATGGCAAGCTCTGAAAGAATCGCGTCCGTTTGTTCACATTTGAGTGGCCTTTGCTTATTTCTACAACCCCACTCCCCACTGGCTTTCTGTCCAGGTACAGGCTGGCTTGGGACGAGGAAATATTCTCAGAAGAGCCCCAGGCAGGTGGAAGGAGCCCATGGGGGTGCGGGTGGGGGCGGCTGCATTTCTACCAGGCTAGTTCTGGCCCCCAGGTTGTTCTGTAGCCACCGGAGGGTTCTATATTTTCTGCCCAGCTAGTGAGCCCTTCCCTGCTCCCTCGCCAGGTCCCTGGGCTTCAGGTCCCTGCCTTACCTCATCTTTCACTCCCCTTTGCAGAGGAAGGGAGGGAACCGCCCTGACTGAGTGCCTGCTGTGGGCTGGGTCCAAGCTAGTCTCTTTACATCTGTTTCAGTTAATCCTAAATAATCCTGTGAGGCAAGTCCATCTTTCCACACCCTTGAGATACACTGGGCCTCAGCTGTGTGTCCAAAGTCATTAACCCCCACACCATGCCTCAGCTTCCTGTCTGTAAAATAAGAGGGAGGCTGGATGAGGTCAGTGCCTCTAGGAAGCTGGGGGAGCCCCTTAGAGCAGAACAGGAACCAAGCACCCCCATATTCCTGCTTCAGCAGGGCAGCAGCCTCAGGCTTGCCATTCATATATTTAGGGTGCACTTGAGATTTAGTTATGCTTACAAGGGTGGGGGCCCTTGTGCACACTGCCGCATTAATAGGGCCCGTAGGGTTTCAGCGACGGGGGTGAGTAGAAGTCCAATGCCAGTCGCTGTTCCCTTGTCCTTGCTGCCATAGCCACAGTTTTGTTCCTTTCTTTTCTGAGATGGCTTGTGGAGGGGAGAGGAGTAACTAAGTCTTGATTAGTAAGAATGAATCGTGATAATCCCAGTCTCCTTGTCAGTTTAAGAAGGATTGACCAATGAAATATGAGAATCTACTAGTGGCTTCTGGGAAGGTTTCCTAACTCTTCAAAAAAGGCACGAAACAAATGTTTCCTCTCTCAGCCTCTTGAGAGATCCTCAGCATAATGGCTGGAGCTGTGGCAACCACTTGGGACCATAAGAGGAATCATTTTAGAGAATCAAGCTTGCGCACCTGCAGAGTAGAAAGATGGAGAGAACCTGGGTCCGTGGTGACATCATTGAGCTATTTGGGCATCATTTAAGCCTCTTTTAATAGGCTTTTCCATCCCTTGCAGCCCAAAGCACCTTAGCTGGCTTAGCACTCCATTTCTATTTTGTGGTTAACATGGTCTTGTCCTAAGTCTTGAGAACACATGACTAAAACATTGAGATACTGTATCCCCACTGGAGCTTGAATTGAACCTATCACCCAACAGCATCTGTTAGAGCAAGATCCAGGATACCTGCCTGGTTCTCAGTCTCCAACCAATCCCTTTCTTTTCCTTATACCCTGCACTGTGCTTCCTGACTGCTTCCAACCCCCTACCTCTCCGGTGGCTTCCCTTCTTCCCCTTCTATCAACCTGGGCTTCTCTTGTAGATCTCCTAGACTTTGTGGTTACTCTGGGTAACAACCAGTCCCATCCAGATGACCCCAAACTTCTACCCTAAAGCTCACTTATATGATCCCATGCCCAGTGGGTTGTCTTGGCCCCCAGCCCCAGAAAACAAAATGAGACACAGAGACCCCACACCTGACATAAATTACCTTTATGTAATAAACCCTGATCAATTTGGATTGAACCCCAAATGTAAAGAAATTATGTAAGACAGTAAAATCAGTTCACCCACCACCCCAGTGAACGAATGAATCCTGAAACCAACCTCATTCATCCTCCGAAGCTTGGGTTCTGAGGCAGCGTCATGGCCCTGGAGCTGAACCTGCACCTGAACCATATTTCATTGATTTCTGCTCTTGGCTCCCATAAAAACTGGTGGAATGGGGTCAAGAGAGGCAAATACAGATCTCTAGCTCTGTCCCAGCATCAGGAACTCAAACTCATCTGAGTTGGACTCTGGGAAGGCAAGAGGACATGAAAAAGACATGAAGGTTGTCACCTTCTCCAGAGGCTAGCGAAGTAACATGCCTGAGCCAAGAGGCCAGGGTATGAGTCAGCAGGTTTCGGTGGGACCTGTGGCAAACTTGGGGCCAGTAAGCAAAACGCCCAGAATTCCTAACTTCCAAATATACAATTGGCCATACTAGTTTGTTCCTTGGCCGCCAGTTTTCAACTTCTAGGCTTTGGAATCAACTGGACCGGAGGTGGAATCCCAGCTCTGCCATCTGGGTGTCTTCACCTGAGCCAGTTAACATCTCTGAAGCCTCAGTTCATGCCCACTTCCTGGAACCGCAGACAAATGACTCGGTGCCTCTGAGTCTTGGTTGCCTAATATGCAGAGCGAAGAAGATAATATTTCCTATTCTGGGGGCACTGCCATAATTGGATGAGATAATACATATTGCATGCTTAGCATGCTTGCTATCTGATATATAAACAGCAGATGTGATTATTAGATGGAAGCTCACAGCAGAAAGAATGTGGGACTTTGCCCCCTCTGCAACATGGGCCTATGAATTCAGCTCTGAGGCCTGCCCAGAGCAGCCTCCCCACCTGCTGGATGGGAGAGATGTGCCCTGGCAGAAACTAGATTTTCCAGGGCTCTGCTGCTGCGGCCATCCCTGCGGCCTGCATGTGCAGAGCAGATCTCTGCTCCTTTCCTCCTGCTGTGATGGCAGGGAAGATGGAAACGTTTTTATCACAGGAGTGAACTCCTAACGAGAACCCCACTGGGGCAGCCAGGAACATAAATGGAGAAGGTGAGCTGGAGGGGGCCTGTGGTGAACTGGTCAGTTCTAAACAGAGGAGCCCCAACCCAATTCCATTTCTTGCCATTCGGGAGTGTGGACCTGTATTACTAGAGATCCATATAGCTGGAAATCTGAACCTTTATGTGCCATCTCCTGATTTTTAAACAATGGCTCAAATTTATAAAATACTGTGTGCACTGTGTGGCACCCACATGGACCAGAGTCAGCCTCAAGCCAACATTTATCAACCTCTTTCTTACAATATAGTTTCCTTTGCAGTCTTGTCACATCAGTGAGATTTTGAGTGGGACACAGAATCTGCAGGCAAAGATGGCACCAGCTCTCTGAGACAGAGCTAACGGGTTTGCACCTGTTTGGCCTGTCCCAATTAAAGCACCCTTCTTTCTCCACCTCCCCAGAAGAGAAGCTTCCTGCAGGGGATCACTACCTGTTTCCACCATTTTCCAGCAGCAATGAGTATAATAAACACAGGCCTTAGAGTGGGTGAAAGGTTTCAATGCCCTTCTTCACTGTGTCCTTGCCAGTGGGCGGGAAATCAGGAGAGGACCTAGAAGCCTCTGTGGTTGCTTTTGCTACTGTGAATCACAAGAATTGTTAACATAACAATAATAATAATGAAAAATAATGAAGCCTCCCATTATTATAAGGAATATTTGTATATGCACCACCAGTTTATTTTGAGAGTTAATTCTATCCCATCAACTTCTCCCAAAAATTCCTCCAGGCTTATAATCTTGTTCATAGCGGGTGCAAATGTCAGCCACTGTTGGCTGTTCACTATAATCCCCTCTTCCTGGCCAAACCCCCATTTTGTTCAGGTGGCAGAGGACCTCTTGCCTTCCTGAGGCCAGCTCCATCCAACCCCCAGGAGTGAATTGTGATTAGTCTAAATCACATCAGTAATGTATTGATCCGGACAAGGGCATATGTGCAGCTCTGGCCATGAGACCTGGGGGTTGGTGGGGTGTCTGATGGGATGCTTAGTAAGGACTTTCCTCTCTCCTACAAAAGAGTAGGAGGAAGGGTTCCTTAAGGTGTGTGGAGATGGGGCAGCCATTTTGCTACCATGAGAGAAGCAGCCTACATCTGAGGACAGATGAGCAGAAAGAGCGAACCTAGGTGCTTGACCTAGGGCTTCTTTCATTTAGCATCTAATCTTTTAGATCAAGTACTCAGTGCTCCCACCCACCTCAGGACCTTTGTACATGCTGCTCCTCAAACAGATCTCAGCTCTCTGTCCAATAAAAACAAATCTGGACATGGATAGGGAGACACTTTCATTAGAAGGAAAGACTGTTGCAACAGAGAGAATACCCCAGCCTCAGAAATCTGTGAGCATCTCAGATCAAGTAGAAAAAGGTTTTTGTTTTATAGGATAGGGGAGGAGACAAGCAGACTCTTTGGAGGGGAAGCCAGACAAACAATGGGAAATGATCAATGAGGACTGGTAGCAAAGAGTCTGGCTGTGGTCAGCGAATTCCCAGGAGAAGCTGATAAAGAGAGGCATGATCTACTTTTGTTGTGCTTGCTCAGGCTTGGGGCAGGCAGAGTTCAATGGGGCCTGCAGGCAAGAAAGAAGCCTGACCAGAGTTTGGTCAAGACAAAGCAGAAGGTAAGAAATGAACAACTTGGAACCTTGGGTCAGCATCAGCTCCTCAGAGAAGCCTTCCTTCATCCAGCCAACTTGGATGCTGGAGCCAGACTGCCTGGATTACTCGCAGCTGGCCACTGACTAGCTGTGTGAACTTGCATGAGTCCCTTAACCTTCCTGTGCCTTGGTTTGCTTATTGGTACAACAGTGCTGACAAAATGCTCTATCTCACAAATTGTCATGGGGATGAAGTGAGTTGAGTAAGTCCCTGGCACACAATGAGCTCTTAAAAAACGTTGGTTATTGTGATGTAATCTCTGAGCCCCTGTGCATTTCCTCCTTAGACCGTCTCCCACTCTGGACTGCATGGTCCTTGACGGCAGGAATGCTCAGTACTGGCAAAGTGCCTATTGCATAGAAGTCTCCTAACAAATATTTTTTTAAATGAACCCCAGCACACAAAGAGCTGACAGCATAGGAGGAAGACAATGAGAGAGCTGGAGGCATTTTGCCCTGCAGACATTCAGGGAGAGCCTTGGAGAATCCTTTGCTACCTCAGGATCTCCCAAGCTTTGCCCAGATGTTGCGTCAATTCTCCAGAGAACCACCGCTCTGGCTGCAGCAGCTGCGGCCTGCGGAAGCCCCTGCCCCTAACAGAGCTCTCACTTATGCCTCCGCGGGAAGGCAGTGTCCGCCAACTGCCTCGCCCTGATAGTCTTCATCACGCTGTTCGGCCCCCAAGTGAAGGGTTTCTTTTTGTTTCTCCTGCTGAACGGCTCTGCTTCCTTGCTCCCAGAAAATGAGGGTTTTCCTGCGCGGGGTTTCTTTGCCTGGTTGGTTGGGCTGCGCAGTTTGGGCTTAATGACGGTCACTTTTATTGACCTAGATTCTTGACATCAGTGTCTCCCTTTTTTGTTCTTTCTCTTTTGGTGCCTGTATCAGTTCACATACCAGAAAATTCACCTCAAAGGGCCTAAATCAGTAGTTCTCAAACTTCTTCTGTAAAGGGCTAGATAGTAACTGTTTTTGGCTTTTCAGACCATAGATTCTGTGGCAACTCTGCTTTTGTAGCCCAAGGCAGCCATTGTAAACAGATGAGCAGGGCTGCCTTTCTAATAAACTTTTATTTATGGAACAGGTGACAATGGAGGAAGCTTGAAGATATTATGCTAAGTGAAAGAAGCCAGGTACCAGAGACCACATAATGTATGATTTCATTGATATGAAATGTGCAGAATAGGCAAATCTCTAGAGAGAGAAAATAGATTAGCGGCTGCTTAGGGCTGAGGGCCAGGGGTGAGGGAATGGGAAGTGATTGCTCATGGGTATGGTGTCCTGTTTGAAGTCAGTCAGGAAAATATTCTAAAATTATATTGTGGTAGTAGTTGCACAACTCTGTGAATATAATAAAAACATTGAATTGAACACTTCAGTTGGTGCATGTTTTGGTGTGCAAATTGTATCTTAATAAAGCTGTTTAAAAAGAAGTATTCCAATGTTCACAGAAGCATTATACACAATAGCCAAAAGGTGGAAACAACCCAAAAACTGTGGTATATCCATATAATGGAATATGATTCAGCCATAAAAAAGGAATGAACATCTGATATAGGCTACAACATGGATGAACCTTGAAAACATTAAGCTAAGTGAAATAAACCAAATACACAGGACAAATATTGTATGATTCCACTTACATGAGTTTCCTAGAATACAGAAATTTATAGAGACACAAAATAGAATAGAGGTGACAGGGGCTAGTAAGAGGGAATGGGAGTTGTTGTCTGGTTGGTACAGAGTTTCTATGTGGGATGATTTTAAAAAGCTCTGCAAAATGGATAGTTGTGATGTTTATACAACTCTGTGAATGTACTTAATGGCTCTGAATTGTGTACTTAAAAATGGATAAAATGATAAGTTTTCCCTCAATAAGAAAACCTAAAAAAAAAAAAAAAGAAAACAGGAAAAAACCCACTAGAGTGGCTGGCCCATGCAGAAAGGAAAAGAAGAGAGGAAACTGACAAGTGAGCTGGGTCAATTCCAGTCCAGCCTGGAAGGAGAAATGGACAGTTTCTGAGAGATGCAGATCAGGGAGCCAGGGCATGTGCACTGCACAGCTCCTCAGTGGCAGGGACCAGTGGAAGAAAACAACAGTCCCCACTAATGTGCACAGACACCTCATGGGACCCCAAATCCCTGGACAGGGCCTGCATACAGTAAGCACTCAATAAGTCTTTGTTGAATGAAAGGAACTAATGCACACATCAAACTCCATTGTGAAATACTGGGATTACTTGAGCTCTTTATTTTCTGGAAAGTGGACTTTCCAAATTGTCTAAAATAAGGACTACTTTTACCATTGGTAAAACAAATCCATTAAACAACAAAACAAAAGCCTAAGTGTTATCTGTCGGCTCTCCCATCTCCAGGGGGTTCTGGTCACTTCTCAGAGCCCGCCCTTTCTCTGTTCTTCTGGAATCTCCAGGTCGACTCTGCTTCTTAACCCTGAGCACACATCCTCCTACTCCATTTCCACCCCCAAACATATCAGGCCCCCCATTTAGGCCAGAATTATTGTTTGGGTCAGTCTCCATGATCTCACCCTCTATCTCTCAGGTCTTTAGCCCCTAGCTCAGTGGTTCTCAACTGGGGCGATTTTGCCTCTCAGGGGACATTTGACAGTATTGGGAGACATTTATTAGTCTATCACTAGAGGATTGCTATAGCATCTAGTGGACAGGAGCCAAGGTTCAGGACAGCCCCCTAGAGGCTGAGAAAGCCATGTGCCTCAGCCAACAGCAGTAGGTACCAACAGTCTGAACCACGGTTCACTGAGAGCCTTCCAGGTGCAAGTCACTGGGCAGGGTGCATTACACAATTCAGCAAATATAATCCTTGCAATAGCTCTAGCAGGGAGGGAAGAGTATTACAACTATTTTATAGAAAAGGAAACGGCAACCCAGAGAAGTTAAGGAACCTGCCCCATGCCACACAGCAGGGATCAGAGCTGGGATTTGAATTCAGGTCCACCTAACTCCAAACCCCATTCAAGGCCCTAAGTGACTCAGGCCCATCCCATGAGACCTCCCTACCAGAAAATGGTTGTTACTAGGCTCTTGTTGGGCTGGGGTCTCTGTGGCATTTGAAGAAGACAAATTATAACGATGATCACTCACGAGCATGCAACATCCTCCTAAAGGGTTGGAATCCTGCTGTCAGAATGGATGGCGGTCTGGGACCCCAGCTGCCAGGGCACCGTGGGCAGCCCCTGCAGCCTGGACCTCTACAGTGCTCTGCCTCCTAACCAAGCTTCTTCCATCCTCCCTTACACTCATGCTTGGCATGCTTTTTGAAAGCCACATTGATTCATCAAGCTACCCCTGTGAGGACCAGTCTCAGCATCGTGACTCATTTCTCTGGGTGGCCCTGGGCAAATTGTTTAACCTCTCTGAGCCCCAGCCTCGTCCTTTGTAAAGAACAGATAATGTACCAACTTTATGGGTTTTCCTGAGAATAAACAAGATGTTAAATATGCTCACATATGTTGCTTAATAGAAGAGCTGGCATAGAACAAGCTCAGTAAATTATTATGAGCTCTCATTTTCCCAACCCATGCCCCAAGCTAGAGTGAGAGGGCTCTGCTCAATGCTGACTCCCTCTCCCTCCGCCAGCCAATGTCACTAAAGTCCCAGTGTGCCCCTTCCTGAGTCTCCAAAGTTATATAACCAGGGTTGTGGTGGGATTAGAAGAGGCGCTGGGAAATACAACACTGGCAGGCCTGCCCCAGCTCAGTGATTTTCTTATCCCTCCCGGCTTGACAGGGGGACTGCAGAGCCTTGGGGACCCAGAGCATCCCAACCATGGCTTAAAGCAGTGTTTTCTGGAGGGTGCCACCTGTGTCTTAGTCTCTGCATGCATCATTCAAAATGTGGATCTCCGGCCTCGCCCCAGACCTCCTGAGTCAGACTTCAGGGATTCTGCATTTTGAACAGGTAGGAACACTTACGTGTAACAAACTAGAGATGCAAGAATCTAGTTCCTGGACCCTACTCAATTGTTGAGTGTGGGAAGGGCCACACTCTCTCTCCTCTCTCCCTGAAAGGAGCTGGGCCGCAGGGCTTCTGGGAGTAAAGTGGTGGTGGGACAGAGGAAGCCGAAGTCCCCATCCATGGATAAGATGTCCCTCACCATGAAAGGGAAATGTTACATTTGAATGAGGACTGAGCAAGTTGTTGTCTTTGGCATATTCTTTTTCTTTTTCTTTTTTAAAATGAGCTTGTCAACCTAATAGCTTTTGAACAATGTGCACTTTAGAAATTCAAGTGGCACAGAAATGTGTGGGTCAATTTTTCCTATACCCCAACCCCCCACTCCAGTAACCCATTCTGAAAACACAATTCCATCTCCATCACCCTCCCCAATGTAAAGTCCTGTTGCCTTTTAGTGTGTGTTTCTGAATCATTATTTCTTTGTTTTTATAAACTTAGAGACCTTTTTCCAAAAGAAATATATATATACATATATATATATACACACATATATAAACAATGAGATAGGATCACCCTATACATGTTATTACATAGCTGGCTTTTTTTTTTTCTATCATTAATCTACAGTTACAAGAGCAACATTATGGTTACTAGACTCCCCCCATCATCAAGTCCCCACCACATACCCCACTACAGTCACTGCCCATCAGCGTAGTAAAATGTTATAGAATCATTATTTGTCTTCTCTGTGTTGTACAGCCCTCCCCGTGCCCCGCCCCCTACATTATGTCTGCTAATGGTGATAGCTGGCTTTCTTTATAATTTAAATTTACATTAGTTTTATTGTCTGTTTATTAGTTGATCTATAATTGACATATAAGTCCTTGGCATTTTCTAACATCTTTGTTGATGGAGTGGGAAAACCTTAGGCTTTGGACTCAGACAAACCTGTGTTTGAATCCCTGCTCCTCAGTATCTAGCTGGGTCGCTCAGGGTGCTAAGCCACTCCACCTGTTTCTTCAGCTACTAATTAGGGATGACATGAAGCATATAACAAGAAAAAGATGTGAATTTGCTTGTTTCCTTCACTACATTATAAGCTTCTCAAAGAATGAGAATCATGCCGAACTCAACCCTGTATGCCTGAGAGCCTTCTTGGAGCCTGGCCTGGCAGGCACATGGTCAGGTTCACCCAGTGAATGATGAATGGCCTCAGAAGCAAGTGTAATGTTTCCAAATCATCATTAATGTCTGCTCAGCACACAAACCTCCGTCTCTAAGGTCCTCCTCATTTGCACCATTCATGCTGGCTCCAGATTTAATCCACAGGCTCCTGCCCCCTGTCCACTGCTGACTGGACCAACGTCCTAAGCCAATCACCATTCCCAAATCGGGTTTCAAAGGACACTGTCAGTCCTCTCCTAGAAGTAGCCAGAAGTTATAGGACAACCATGTTTGGCCTGTGCACAGAGAAAACTGGTCTTCAGAGAAACAAAATGGAGAAAAATCCAAAGAGAAGCAAATGAGAGTCCATTCAATCCTACCGAAAGAAGGAACCAGAGAGAAGACAGCTGTCCTATATCCAGTGGCTTTATGATTCCTGGTTTCAATTCTGGTGAAGCAGGATCCATGTTAGGCCTTGGTTTGCACTAGACGTTCCTGTTTTCCCAAGCTAGCTCCAAGAAAGTTTTGGTCACCTGACACCAAAAAGACTTTGGCTGATTAAATATGGCGGGATGAGAGGAGAGACAGAGGCTCCCTCCTAAAACTGCATATAATACAAAAATATAACTACTACAACTACTCTTGAAAGAGCAACAGGAAAGAGGACTGCACCAAACTGCATACACCTGGAGACAAGAGCAGCCCTCACGGAACAGAGTAACGTACTAAAGCTGTGGCCCGGCAGTATCCAAGCCCTTCCCCCACCCCAGCTCACCGGTGGGAGGAAGAGGAACAGAGCAGGGAGGGAGTGGAGAACTGGGACTGCTGAATACCTAACTCCGGAGATCTGCTCTGGGAGCACAAACCTACATTTTACGGTGCTTGCATGATACTCTCGTAATTAGGGGATTGGAAAGCTAAGACAGGCAGAATTCCTGGAGAGAGTAAGATTCCAGCTGTCTGTGGAAAGCAGGGATCCATATCCAGCTGCTCTGGGACAAAAGAAAGGTGGGCAGTCTGAGAGACTTCCTAACAAAGAAACCCTTAGCAAGAGAGCTGCTAAAGGGGCAAGGATTGACCAGAGCTTACTCCTCAGGAGAAAGGACAGGTAGACAAAATTGTCAGGGTGCACTCTGCCTAGCAGGTTGGGAGCTTTCACAATCTTCAGGTGCTCCAGCTCCCTGACTGCCTACACAGCTCCAAAAATCCCTTCTGTGATAGGCAGCCTACTGCGCCTTTCATCTGGCCAGCCCCACCGGGATTGCAAACCTGGAAAGGCAGTGGAGACAGACATAAAAGCCAGGAAGCAGGAAACAGCTCTTTCCTCCCACCAGGCACCAATACCACTGCCCTGCAACCTGCGACATTGCTTCAGAGGCTAAGCAGCTCCAGAGAGTAGAGCTTCTGGGCACTAGAGGGCGCCATACACAAATATGAACCGCCAAAGAAACCTGGTCCAGAGTAAAATTATTAATACAACTCCTGAGAAAGATTTAAATAATATCAACTTCATGAATCTCCCTGAAAAAGAGTTCAAAATAAAAATCATTAGCATGCTCTTGGAGGTATAGAAAGATATTCAAGAACTCAGGAATGAACTCCGGTCGGAGATCCAATCATTGAAGAGCACAATGGATGGTATTAAAAGCAGATTGGATATGGTGCAGGAGACAATAAATGAAATAGAAACTAGAGAAGAGGAATATAAAGAAGCTGAGGCACAGAGAGAAAAAATGATCTCTAAGAGTGAAAGAATATTGAGAGAACTGTGTGACCAATCCAAACGGAACAGTATTTGCATTATAGGGGTACCAGAAGAAGAGAGAGAAAAAGGGATATAAAGTGTCTTTGAGGAGGTAATTGCTGAAAACTTCCCCAATCTGGCAGAGGAGACAGTCTCTCAGGCCATGGAGGTACACAGATCCCCCAACACAAGGGACCCATGGAAGAAAACATCAAGACATATAGTAATTAAAATGGCAAAGATCAAGGATAAGGACAGACTATTAAAAGGAGCCTGAGAGAGAAATAAGATCACATACAAAGGAAAGCCCATCAGGCTATCATCAGACTTCTCAGCAGAAGCTTTAGAGGCCAGAAGGGAGTGGCATGATGTATTTAATGCAATGAAGCAGAAGGGCCTTGAACCAAGATTACTTTATCTGGCAAGATTATCATTTAAATTTGAAGGAGGCATTAAACGATTCCCAGATAAGCAAAAGCTGAGAGACTTTACCTCCCACAGACCATTTCTACAGTGTATTTTGGAGGGACTGTTATAGATGGAAGTGTTCCTATGGTTTAATAGCTGTCCCCAGAGGTAATAAAGCCACAGTAAAGAAAATAAAACAGCTAATTACTAAGCAAATGCAAAATTAAATAAACTATCCCCAAAGCCATTAAGGGATAGACAAACAGTACAGAATATGATACCTAATATATAAAAATGGAGGAGGAAGAAAAAGGAGGAGAAAAAAAAGGAACCTTTAGATTGTGTTTGTAATAGCATATTAAGTGAGTTAAGTTAGACTCTTAGATAGTAAGGAAGTTAACCTTGACCTTTGATAACCACGAATCTAAAGCCTGCAATGCCAATAAGTACATACCTATTGATAATCACCCTAAATGTAAAAGGACTGAATGCACCAATCAAACGACATGGATAAAAAAACAAGGCCCATCTATATGCTGTCTACAAGAGACTCACTTTAAACCCAAAGACATACACAGACTAAAAGTGAAGGGATGGAAAAAGACATTTCATGTAACTAATAGGGTGAAAAAAGCAGGAGTTGCAGTACTTATATCAGACAAAATAGACTTCAAAACAAAAAAAGTCACAAGAGACAAAAAAGGACATTACATAATGATAAAAGGGTCAATCCAACAAGAAGATATAACCATTATAAATATCAATGCACCCAACACAGGAGCACCTACATATGTGAAACAAATACTAACAGAATTAAAGGGGGAAATAGAATGCAATGCATTCATTCTAGGAGACTTCAACACACCACTCACTCTGAAGGACAGATCAACCAGACAGAAAATAAATAAGGAGACAGAGGCACTGAACAACACATTACAACAGATGGACCTAACAGACATCTACAGAACTCTACACCCAAAAGCAGCAGAATAAACATTCTTCTCAAGTGCACTGGAATATTTTCAAGAATAGATCATATACTAAGCCACAAAAAGAGCCTCGGTAAATTCAAAAAGATTGAAATTGTACCAACCAGTTTCTCAGACCACAAATGTATGCAAAGAAAATGAAAAATCCCACAAACACATGGAGGCCTCACAACATGCTCCTAAATAATCAATGGATCAATGACCAAATAAAAACAGAGATCAGGCAATATATGGAGACGAATGACAACAATAATTCAACACCACAAAATCTGTGGGATGCAGAGAAGGCCGTGCTAAGAGGAAAGTATATTGCAATACAGGCCTACCTCAGGAAAGAAGAACAATCCCATATGAGCAGTCTAAACTCACAATTAATGAAACTATAAAAAGAACAAATGAGACCCAAAGTCAGTAGAAGGAGGGACATAATAAAGATTAGAGCAGAAATAAATTAAACTGAGCAGAATAAAACAATAGAAAGGATCAATGAAAGCAGGAGCTGGTTCTTTGAGAAAATAAACAAGATAGATAAACCCCTAGCCAGACTTATCAAGAAAAAAAGAGAGTCTACTCACATAAACAGAATCAGAAATGAGAAAGGAAAAATCACGACAGACACCACAGAAATACAAAGAATTATGAGAGAATACTATGAAAAATTATATGCTAACAAACTGGATAACCTAGAAGAAATGGACAACTTTCTAGGAAAATACAACCTTCCAAGGCTGACTCAGGAAGAAACAGAAAATCTGAACAGACCAATTACCAACAACAAAATTGAACTGGTAATCAAAAACCTACCTAAGAACAAAACACCTGGACCTGATGGCTTCACTGCTGAATTTTATCAAACATCTAGTGAAGACCTAATACCCATCCTCCTTAAAGTTTTCCAAGGAATAGAAGAACAGGGAATACTTCCAAACTCATTCTATGAGGCCACTCTAATACCAAAACCAGGCAAAGACACCACAAAAAAAGAAAACTACAGACCAATATCCCTGATGAACATAGATGCGAAAATACTCAACAAAATATTAGCAAACCAAAATCAAAAATACACCAAAAGGATCATACACCATGATCAAGTAGGATTTATTCCAGGGATGCAAGGATGGTACAACATTCGAAAATCCATCAACATCATCTACCACATCAACAAAAACCACATGATCATCTCCATAGATGATGAAAAAGCATTTGACAAAGTTCAACACCCATTCATGATAAAAACTCTCAACAAAATGGGTATAGAGGGCAAGTACCTCAACATAATAAAGGCCATATATGACAAACCCACGGCCA
Organism: Phataginus tricuspis; assembly: GCA_029783875.1. Classification (NCBI taxonomy): domain Eukaryota; kingdom Metazoa; phylum Chordata; class Mammalia; order Pholidota; family Manidae; genus Phataginus; species Phataginus tricuspis. Next base: position 2,211,733 of record JAQQAC010006904.1, on the reverse strand, counting down.
ACACTACACTTAACAGTGAGAAGCTGAAAACTTTTCCTTTACGATTGGGAGCAAGACAAGGATGCCCACTATCCCCACTTCTATTCAACATAGTACTGGAGGTCCTAGCCACAGGAATCAGACAACACAAAGAAATAAAAGGCATCCAGATTGGCAAGGAAGAAGTTCAACTGTCCCTGTTCGCAGATGACATGATATTATACATAAAAAACCCTAAAGAATCCACTCCAAAACTATTAGATCTAATATCTGAATTCAGCAAAGTTGTGGAATACAAAATTAATATGCAGATATCTCTGGCATTCCAAAACACTAACAATGACCTAGCAGAGAGAGAAATCAGGAAAACAATTCCATTCACAGCTGCATCAAAAAGAATAAAATACCTAGGAATAAACCTAACCAAGGAAGTGAAAGAGCTATACTCTGAAAACTACAAGACATTTATGAGAGAAATTAAAGAAGATACCAATAAATGGAAACACATCCCATGTTCATGGAGAGGAAGAATTAATATTGTCAAAATGGCCATCCTGCCTAAAGCAATATACAGATTCAATGCAATTCCTATCAAAATACCAATGGCACTTTTCAACGAACTAGAGCAAATACTTCTAAAATTCATATGGAACCATAAAAGATCCCGAATAGCCAAAGCAATCCTGAGGAGGAAGAATAAAGCTGGGGGGATTACACTCCCCAACTTCAAGCTCTACTACAAAGCCACAGTAATCAAGACAATTTGGTACTGGCACAAGCACAGACCCATAGACCAATGGAACAGACTAAAGAGCCCAGATATAAACCCAATCATATATGGTCAATTAATATACAATAAAGGAACCATGGATATTCAATGGGGATATGAGAGCCTTTTCAACAACTGGTGTTGGGAAAACTGGACAGCTACATGCAAGAGAATGAAACTGGATTATTGTTTAACCCCATACACCAAAGTAAACTCAAAATGGATCAAGGACCTGAATGTAAGTCATGACACCATAAAACTCTTTGAAAACAACATAGGCAAAAATCTCCTGAATATAAGCAGAGCTACTTCTTCCTGAACGCATCTCCTCAAGCAAGGGAAACAAAAGCAAAAATGAAATCATGGGACTACATCAAACTAAAAAGTTTCTGTATGGCGAAGGACACCATCAACAGAACAAAGAGGTATCCTACAGTATGGGAGAATATATTTGTAAATGACATATCTGACAGGGGGTTAACATCCAAAATATTTAAAGAACTTACATGCCTCAACACCCAAAAAGCAAATGACCCAATTAAAAAATGGGCAGAGAATATGAAGAGAGAGTTCTCCAAAGAAGAAATTCAGATGGCCAACAGACACATGAAAAGATGCTCCACATCACTAATCATCAGGGAAATGCAAATTAAAACCACAATGAGATATCACCTCACACCAGTGAGGATGGACACCATCCAAAAGACTAAGAACAACAAATGCTGGCGAGGATGTGGAGAAAGGGGAACGCTCCTACACTGCTGGTAGGAATTTAAGCTAGTACAAATGTTGTGGAAAGCAATATGGAGGTTCCTAAAAAGCTAAAAAAATAGAAATACCATTTGACCTGGGAATTCCACTCCTAGGAATTTACCCAAAGAATATAATTTCTCAGACTCAAAAAGACATATGCACCCCTATGTTTATCAAAGCACTTTTTACAATAGCCAAGATATGGAAGTAACCTAAGTGTCCATCAGTAGATGAATGGATAAAGAAGAGGTGGTACATATACACAATGGAATACTATTCAGCCATAAGAAAGATACAAATCCTACCATTTGCAACAGCATAGATGGAGCTGGAGGATATGCTCACTGAAATAATCCAGGCGGAGAAAGACAAGTGCCACATGACATCCCTCATTTGTGGAGTATAACAACGAAGCACAACTGAAGGAACCAAATAGCAGCAGACTCAGACTCCAAGAAGGGACTAGTGGTTACCCAAGGGGAGGGGTGTGGGAGGGCAGGTGGGGAGGGAGGGGGAATGGGATTCAGGGGTATTATGATTGGCACATATGGTGTGGGGGATCATGGGGAAATCAGTGTAGCACAGAGAAGGCAAATAGGGACTCTGTGGCATCTTACTACACTGATGGACAGTGACTGCAATGGGGTGTGGGGGGACACGATAATATGGGTGAATGTAATAACCATATTTTTTTTCATGTGAAACTTTATAAGAGTGTATATCAATAATACCTTAATAAAAAATTACAAAAAATAAACATGTATCTAGTTTTGCTTTGTGTCTGGTATTGGGGTTGGTGTTTAGAGCATGTTGGTCTTTTCGGTTCATTCAGGCTTGAATTAGTTGGAGGCCACCTCCAGCAGCTAAGTAAGTTTCGGTGAACTTTGGAATGAGTGGGTACAGAGTGGTCTGTCGTTTTTAGACTTCTGTTCATTTTTCAGCTAAATTCAGGTCACTAATCATCACTGAATGCTTCTTATAAATCAGGGGTGATGTGGATTAAAGACAGATTCTATCTGGCCTCTGTGTTCACCATGTCCTTGTGTGTGTGTGAGAACGTGCCTCTACTTCTTAAAAGTAGCATTATGGGCCCCTAGCTATTAAATTCCTGGTTCAAGAATATGAACCTTTAAAGGGTCTAACCCTGAAGAGTGGAGTTGCTATACAACAAGATGGTCACATATCCCGATGTGAAAAGTATTCATTTCACCTCACCATTTCTGGCAAGGAATATTGTAATGCAAGTATGTTTACAAAATTTATTAAAATATTTCATTGTTTTAATTTATATTGTTATCATGCTTCATTTTCACATGTTCGTTCACTCTTTTCCTTTTTGTTTCTGTGAATCATCTGTGTGTTCTCCTTTTTCTGCTGCAGTCAGCATTTTTCTCCTTGATTCACATATGCTCCCTTCTCCAGCTGCTGACACCCATTGGGAGCTGAGATCCGCTAGAAGCCTGCTCTGGTACTCTGCTTTGAGCCAGAAATGGTCTCACCATCATTTTTACCCCCATTCAACAAACCACTACTTGCTTCCATCAAAGCATCTGCATTTCCTTCATTGTTTTTCCCAATATGCATTAGAGGATTGTCCACTTTGTTTCCTAGGCTCTGGACAGAGTGAAGAATCAGTCTTGGCCCCCACCTTATGATCCTTACAGTTCAGAGGTGGGAGCAGAAGCTGAATCGCTAATGACTCAGGATGCTTAAGTGCATTTATTCACTTATTTATTCAACAAAATAATATGTAAGTACAAATTGAGAAGACTTGTGTTATTATGAGAGTTTATGACATGGGAATGGATTTTAGTGAAAGTTGTGTAGTAAAATTAGAAGACACAAAAGGGATACATATTAGAAACAATACACTGCAAAAGTGTATCATTATTTGCAAATTCTGTGAGTGCCTGCTTAGAAAGCTAAAGATGACTAAGAAACGCTTTTAGCAAGGCAGATGGCTACAAGACAAGTTTACAAAAATCAGTGTCTTTCTTAAAAATCATGAGTGACCAGCTAGAAAATATAAAGGATAAAGATCCTACTCACAATTGTGCTGTGTCATCGGGGATGTGACATTTTAACTGAGATCTGCAGGGAGAGATGTAGTCAGCCATGACAAGTGGGTGTAAGGGGGTAGGGATAAACATTTCATGCAGGCGAAATAGCAAATGCAAAACCCCAAGACACAAAAGTGTTTGATGTTCCAGGGCCATAAAGGAGGCCAGGGCAGGAGGGAGGTGCTGCCAAATTTGGCTCTTGGGGAGAGTCCTCTTCCTGGCGTGCAGATGGCTGCCTTTTCTCTGTGTCTGCACATGGCCTTCCTGTGTGTGCACACTGAGGGAGGAACCCCTGGTGTCCCTTCTTCTTATAAGGAAACCAGTCCTATTGGACTAGGGCCCCACCCTTCTGACCTCATTTAACCTTAAGTACTTTCCTTAAGGTCTCATCTCCAAAAACAGTCACATCGGAGGTCAAGGCTTCAACCTATGAATTCTGGAAGGACACAATTCAGTCCACAGAAGTGGCTTAAACAAGAAAAATATATTGTCTCCCAGCCCTATAAGTGAGAAGTCCAAGATCAAGGTGTTGGCCCTGTTGATTCCTTCTGAGGGCTGTGATGGAGACTCTGCTCCAAGCCTCTCCCCCAGCTGCTGGCAGTTTGCTGAAAATCTTTGGCATTCCTTGAAGTCTAGACACAACTCCCCAATCCCTGCCTTAATGTTCATGTGGCCATCTTCTCCCTGTATGTGTCTGTGCCCAAATGTCTCCTTTACATAAAGACACCAGTCTTATTGGATTGGGGCCCCCCCACCCCACTATTACCTCATCTTAACTAAGCACATCTGCAATGGCGCTGTTTCCAAACAAGATCACCTGCTGAGGTCCTGGGGTCAAGGCTTCACCATATGGATGTCTGGGAGGGCTCAACCCAGAACTCCGGATTTCTGGTGTAGAGAGCTAAGGGAATGAGAGTTCCATCTACTGAAGGAGGGAAGTCTATGGGGTACATGAGGCTTGAAATATCAATTAGGTATCTAAGTTTTGGGGTGTCAAGTGGGCAGTCGCCTTTATGAGTCTTGTTCAGTAAAGAAATGTGGTGTTTGTGTGTGTGCAATTTAAAGCTATGATGCTGGATGTGATCACCGAGGCTGTGGAAGGAGGTAGAGAAAAACCCAAATCCAGGTTCTGGGCCCTCCAGTGTATGGCAGTCAGGAGGAAGAACCAGCAAAGGAGAATGAGAAGGAGCATCCGGTGAGGTAGGAGGCGGGGAAGCAGAAGTGAAGCATCACAGAATCTTAGAGGAGGGACTGTCCAGTGAGTCGACACTGTTGAGAACCAGAGTAACAACACTAGGGCAGAGAAATGAAGAGTAAACATGACAAGAGTGGGGTGGCAGGTGCTGAGGCTGGATCTGAAAGTATTGATAGCTACAAGGGGGAGCGCAAGGAAGTGGAGACAGTACCCACAGAGAAATGTTCTGAAAGAGCAGAGAAGTGTGGCAGCTGTTGGGGATGGGGGTGGGAGTTAAGGGATGACCTGCTTTTGAGAAGGGAAATATTACAGCATGTTGGCAGGGTGAGGGGAACAAACGGTCGTGTAGAGGGGGGAATCCGGTGGTGCTAGGGAGAAGGGAATGTGGAAGGGATGGGATCCAGAACACAGAGAAGGCACTAGTGTTTGAAAGGAGAAGGGACAATGTCACCATTGCA
>JAQQAC010006904.1:2195067-2206019 GCA_029783875.1 Phataginus tricuspis | reverse complement strand
GGGGGTGAGTGACACAGCCTGCCTAAGTTGGAGCCTGCTGTAGGCACCACCAGGTGGCTGCTGGGATGTGTGTGAGGCAAGAACAGAAGAAATTATGAGACCTAAGACTCAAAGAAGGAAACCTCTTCTGTTGCTACCTGTTCTGCACTCTCGGCCCATGTCTGAACTCTGGGCAATGCACCAGCCTTGAGCAACCAAGAACGGACTCTGAGTATTCATGGACACCCTAAGGTATGGGAAGCTGGTACCAAGAAGCCCAGCCGGCGTGCTGGCCCCAGGAACTGTCAAACCTCCTCCCTGTGGTGCGTCCCAGGTTGTATAGCCTCACAGCTGGCTTCAGCCCAGAGGGCCCTTGGAGCTGAGTGCCTGGAGCCTGTAATGTGTTTGTGCCCAAGCAGGGGCAAGGAAGACTCTAGCAGAAGAGAGAGCCCACTGCTCCCCAGGTCTGCCCTGATACACATTAGACTCAGGACAATGTAGGCCGTCCAGCCCCCTGTCCATTCCCTCCCTCCCCTGATCATTTGCACTTCCCCTACCCTATCAGGTGTGTGCTGACGCGCCAGACAGTCATACCAGAGAGGACACACTGGGGAATACACCAGAGAGGAGTCAAGGCCGATGTCTGTTAGCCGAGGGGCTGAGAGGATGGAGACACCTGTCCCTGAGAGAGCCCAGCTGGGGTCGTGCTGGCCCTCTCATTCATTCGTCAAGCTCACGCTGGAGCAGGCCTCCCATCTTTGCCCCTATGTTCTAGAAAACCAGCAGAGGCATGGGGAGGTCAAGTGTTTTGCCCAAAGTTTCAGAGCAAAGTAAAGATATGTAGCAGGCAGAGATGGAAAATAAAATTCTGTATCTGGCCCACAGGTGGGGACTGCTACAGGCAGGTGAGGGGAGGAGAATTAAGGAGCAGCAGATGGGGCGGCCCACCTCCTTCCCACCCACCTTGCAGGCACCCCCTCTGCCTGCAGTTGGGCTTTCCTAGGGTCTGGGTGCGAATCTCTGCCGCGGTCTGTCAGCCCCAAAAGAATAAATGCAGTAACAACCGTAAAATTCTCTTCAGCCGTTTGTTAATTCTTTACCTTGAAATCTGAGATAGAAAAGATAAAGGGATTAGGATGGACACAGGAGAATCTGGGGTTCAGTAAAAGCAAGTAGAAACATTTACAGACTTGTGTCTTGGATCATTCACTATTTTGCTGAACCTGAGTCTCCTCATTTCTCATAGAAGAAGCTTGACCAGATTGTCTCTTAACTTTTTTTTTAGCAATAGCTGTGATTCTATCCCATAAGGAAGTAAGCAAAAAAAAAAAAAAATTAATGCTCTCAAAAATTTCAGTCTGTCTCCAAAGTGCCTGCGTCTGTAGGGATATGATGCTACAAGGAGGGACACTGACGGCAAGTAAAAGGAACTTACAAAATAAAATTTAAGCCCTCTTCTGAACTCTTCATTTTTAGATATAAAAGGAGTAAAAGACAAGATTTCAAATCAGCTGTACAATTAACTATGTACTATTAACTATGCAGTTAATTCACAAAAGCAGTATGATAACCAGACAACAGGCAAAGACTATGAGGTGGGGGCCTGACTTCCAAAGAGGATGCATGACACCCTTTAAAGTTCATGCGTCTCTCTGGCCTTTTTTGATGGCTACGTATGAGCCCCATGGAAGGAGACCTCTGTGGAATCACTCAGCTCTGAGACTTGGAGCACCATCTGGCTCAAATGGAGCAGCAGAAGATTTCATAAATTATGTGAGGTCCCATGTAAATAAATTGTATATTTATTTTTTGCTGTTAAGGTGTTCTTATATACATTTCTCTATGGATAATGAGTATAATATTCAATGTATTTAATTATTTGCTATATATCTGTATATGTAAATAATAGCATCACACATATATGAAATAAGATAAAATTAAAATGTGTATAACCAAAATGATCAATTGCTCTGGAACATTTTTTTCATATCCTTCATATACTGATAAATATATATAACCATTATGGTTTTCTAAATCTGATTTTCCTTAGATAGTTTGATTATTTATACTTTTTATTCAGCTTGAATTTTGGTAAGATTCAACATCTCCAGTAAAGTATAGAACTCTTCTTTCCCATAGTCTTAAGAGTTAAGAGACTGTCTTTTTTAAATGAACTAAAAACAAGGATAAAATCTGGCTTATCTATGTTAATTCTATTGATTTATTTTAATTAATATATTTCAGTTGCCACAAAAGGGAAGTGGTTGGCATTAGCCCAACCAAGGATTACATATATCATTGTCCCTTATTAATTGACTGTGAGAAATTCATCTCTCTGCTCTCAGACTGTGTATAATTCAGCAAGCATTTAGAGACGGGATTCAAAAATAAGGATAGAGTCAAGACTGGCAAGATCTTTAGGGTTCTTGCCAACCTGAGACTCTAGTCCCTGTTCAACGTTTACTCAAATAATCATGGAGTATTAAGTGCCAACCACTGAGCTGGACCCTGGAAATACAACTGTTAATGAGCCCTGGCCCCTGCTCTCCGGGAGTTTATAGTCCAAACGGGCAGGCATAGCAGTAAGAAATTCCAGTATCGTGTATTAAGGCCAGTAATAAGAAGCAGCACGGAGTAGATGGGGCACTATGCAGGCTGGGATCAGAGAACAAGAAAATGACATCATTACTGAGCAGTGACGCAGGATAAACTGGAGTTAGAAAGGGGGTGGGGCGGGGACAGTGATAGTGGCTTGAGGGAACAGCTTGTCTAAAGCCCTATAAATGAAGCCCTAAGATTGTAACTATGCTGTGGTTTTAAGAGTTGTGCCTTTAATACCACTAAATTGCTGGCTAAATTGCTAAATTCCTTCATTGCTCAGTCTCAAGTTCAGGAAGGGTTCTGAGCATGAGCACACGACCTAGGGCCAAACTGAAACACTCTTCACTGGACAATCCTAGAGCTAACCTGAAGAGGCTATTTTAGCCCACCACCACCACTTCCCTGCAGGTGTACCTATGCTTCTCTGACCTTTCAGTCAGGCAATCAACAAGCCCTGTGCTAGACTCCTGAAGAATAAGAGGGTTCCACCTGGCTCCTCAGGGGAGGAGTGGGGACTGTATCCTCCACATCTCTGAATCCCCCAAGGAATCCAGTTAAGTGCCTTGCGCACACAGGCACCACTGACTCTACTTAATATAGAGCTAAAAGAAAAATTCCTCTGATAACATAATTACTGTCTTAACCTATGCCCTCCGCATCCCCCAACCCCTCTACTGCTGCACATCAGAACACTCCTCCCCCTCTTTAGACTCTGCAACTTGCAAATGCCAAGGAGCTCAGTGCAGGTATAAGTATAGCTTTGTGGATAAAAGTAGAACCTTTGGGTGCAACATAACGTGGGTGGAATACTTTTATTAGCCTTAGGATACTGAGCAAGACGTTAAATCTGCAGTAGCCTCAGTTTTCTTCGTCCATAAAATAAGAATAATAACAGCTCTTTTAATGGGGTTGATAATACAACTGGGCTGAGCTGAGGGAAGTAAACGAGACAGTCTGTGTAAGGGTACTGTCACGTTGCTTTAACGTAAATGTGCACATAAAATGCACTCAATAATTGGTAGCTGTAGTAGAATAGTGTAGATGATGTGATAGAGTGAGTTAGACAATAACGATGACGATGATATACGACAGCGGATTGTCAATCCCCTAAATCACTGGCTGGAGTCCCAGCAACCGCCGCCAGCCCAAACAGCTTCCAGCTGCAGGCTTTGAACAGGCTGCACGTAGGAGGAGCCGCTGTCCCCGGAGACCCGGCCCACGACCAGACTTCCGCGGGGAGCGCCAGCCTGCGTCAACTTCCCGGCCAGTCTACTGTCCAGGGCCGGCGGACACATGGTGGGAACGTGAGGGGGCGGGGCCGGACTCGCGCAGCTGGGCCAATCGCCCGACGGGAGGTTCCCAGCCAATGGCAGAGGCGCTTCAGAGCACGGGGGGCGGGGCCACAGAGAGGAGCTGCGTCGTCAGAGGTCACTGGGCGGGCTAGGGGCGGTGCCCGCGGCGCAGACTGAGGCGGAGCGGCGCTGGCCTGAGCAGTCCGGGCGGTGATGGCGGCTGCTGTGGTGACACCCGCAACGGCGGCCCCAGCGCCGGCGGCTGGCGCGGACGGCGCCTCCTCAGTGCACTGGTTCCGCAAGGGGCTGAGGCTCCACGACAACCCGGCGCTGCTCGCGGCCGTGCGCGGCGCGCGCTGCGTGCGCTGCGTTTACATCCTCGACCCTTGGTTTGCGGCCTCCTCCTCGGTCGGGATCAACCGATGGAGGTAAGGGGGCCCGGGGCGTGGTTGCGGACTCGGGGGACACAGCCTGGGCTCTGGGGCGTCCAAAGTACAGGCCAGGTGCCACCACCCCGCGGGGGACGCTGGGCGCCCCCCTCACCCTCAAGTCCCCGCGGCTTCCCGAAAGTCCGGCCTGAGAGCTGGGGCAGGGAGACAGCCGGGTCCCCAGAGGGGAGAAGCCAGGAGGGGAGAAGAAATTAAGTCGTCGTAGCAATCGCCCTCTGACAGAGCGCGTTTGCACTGTTATTTCCTTTGGGGCCTCACAACGTTCTTGTGGAGCAGAGTTCGTGACCCCATTGTACAGATGACACTCTTGAGCCCCAGAGACACAGGGCTGACCCGCCCAGGAATTTGCACGTAGTGAGTGGCAGAACCTGGTCTAGGGCTCCTGGGGTGTGTTCAGGGAGGGAAAGAAAGGAGAGGTTGTAGTGTGAAGGCAGGGATGGGTTTCTGAATCACTAGCACAGCGAATGCTTGCATTCTTCAAGTAAGCGGAAGGTCATATTTAAGCCTCTGGTTTGTTTGAATCCATGCATTCACCCATCCTGATTTCCCTCTACAAAGACCATCCGGCCTCTGGAGGTCTAGAGACTCTGGCTTAGCATTTTTAAGGCAAGTGCCATTTTCCCTTTATGACAGATAAAGACCCCAATGGCATGTTCAATTCGAGGCACTTTGGGTCCTGAGCTAGAGAGTAGTACTTAACCCACTTCGGAGAATTCCTTCAGCAGCTATGAGCTTGCTAGGAAAACTAAAGGAACCAACATGTAACTTCCTTTCTCCTCTTAAGACTGGTTTTAAAGGACAGTTGAGCCACTGTAGATGAGACTTGTATCGACAGGTGCACTAAGGTTTGGGAGCAAGAAAGCTGATATCAAGTACCTCTCTTTGCTGACTCCCAGGAAATAGTCAACAGGATCATAGGAAAGGATTAACAGATATGTAGTTGATGTGTTTTTTCTGTAATGAGTGTTTGAAACCAAGGAGTTTTGAGACATGGTGTACCCATCCATCTGTCTCTAAACCGCCGTGAAGCAGCAATCATTGGGTTTGTTTGCATTGTTCTGGAGGGTGTTTGCCTGTGGGCTTGTTGCGCTGATGGGCAGGGTTACTCCCAGGATAGGGTGGCTCTCAACACACTGTTCTTCCCTCTCCAAGGAGTGTGCCCTCCCAGGAAGGTGAGTGCTCCTCGCAGGGGGTCTACTACACGCCCCACCTGCCGCATTTACATAGAGAGAATGACTAAGATAGCCCTGTGGAGAGCGTGCCTACCCAGTTTTCAGGGTGCTCCATTGCTCTGCCTCTGCTCCAGTTTCTACAGATAGGAGGCTGGGTTTGACAGACATCCTCGAATGACCATCTATTCGCATGGACATTAAGCCACGCCTCAGACTTGGCTCCTCTCCTATGGCAGTGTGCCAGAGGGGACATTGCCTCAGTAGGACTACCTACTCCTTTGTGGTAGTGGAGATTAAAAATCAACAAAAATTCTGTTTCTGATTAATTTAGATTTGCTAGGAGCCTGGTGCTTATGGATTTTTATGGGTCATGGTTTTGTGATCATGCTTTCAAGTGAGTGAAGGAAGAAAGGAAGAGTGAGAGAGAAAAAGGGTGTGGCAGCCCAGATGCCTGAGTCAGACTGTGAAGTCAGAGGCCATGTAGGAATGCAGGTGTTAAGTGAGCAATTATTTAATGAGTGTGTACTATCTGCCGGGCACTGGTATTGCAAAGAACAGAGCAGTGAACAAGCAGTTGCAGTGTTTCCAGAGCTCCCAGAGTCTACATTGTAGTGGAGAAAGACATGTAAACTTAATTTAGTAGAACTAAGTGCCATGAGATAAATAAAGTAGGGGAATGGACTAAAGCAGTGTCAGTCTTGGTGCCCAAGGGAATCACTTAAGGATCTTTCAAAGATGTCTGGGTCCTCCCCTTCCCCAATTCTTATTTAATTGTTCTGGGTTATGGCCTGGACATTAGAGTGTTTAAAGCTCTTGGGCTAGAGAACCGACAGCTTAGGACATGTGTTGCACTACCTTGCAGCACAAGAAGGCTAATTAGTTTGGGCATTCAGAAGAAAGAGGTGAGAGAATGCCAAACAGGTCAAATATAACAACTGCTCCTGGGCCTGGAAACAGACATACGCCTACTACTCCCACCATAGTCTTTGCCCGCATGATCAGATGGAGGGCAGAGCTGCAAACTGTTTCAGGCCCTCAGTTGGGGGTTGGGAGAAATGATGGAGCCAGCCGTATCTGGGCATAACTACAATATGTATAATCTTCCAGTGGTTGTTTCTGTATTTGGGCTGATTGGTCAAATTGTGCTGCAGCATTAATGTCCTAGCTCGGCAAATACTGCAGTTGCTGCCTCTCAGGAGCCTCCTTAGGGAGTTAGGTCCCTGGGCCATCTGCAGGAGATGGGGGGAAAGCAAAATCTGTGACCTCTATTATCCTCCTGCATTTCCTACACTGACTCCCACAGTGTTTTTTGGCACTGAATCAGATTAAAATAACCATGAATGTCACTTTCTAAGAGTAAAAAGAGGACAGAGAGAGGCGACCAAGAAAAAAGTATTAGCACAGAAAAAGGGCTAGCACACTCCTTGCCATGTTGATACAGGGGTACTTGTAGCTGTGCTGTAGCCATATGAGCTTCAAGATTTTTTTGTCAAGCACTAGTTGGCTAAGCCCTTTGCCATTTTCCTCAGCCCCACCTTCTCCAAATTTGCTGCATCTGGGATGTGAGCAGCTTCTAGATTTAAAAATGGGTGCTCAAGATAGGCCCTTGCAGTTTTCCATTACGCTTCTTTCCCTGCTACTACTTAGACAGATACTGGCAACCATTTACTGCCCCCTTTATTTAATCATTTTCTCCCTAGCTCTGTACTACACCTGCATTTAGGAACTTCTGGCACAGAGAGAGTTGGTAGAAATAAAATATCTGCTCATATTGCTCAGAATTGATAAATGAGGTGAACTTGGAACTCCCTAAGATGCCTGGTGTGAGCAAGTATGCCTCTCTTCTCAAATCTTGGAGCTAAAAATGTTGGACTGTTGATGTGGGTGGTTCTTTCCTGGAACTTGGTTAGCAAGAAGAGGACTGAGAATTACGGTCTATAGGCAGGAAAATTTGAGTTTTTCTGAGCTTTTCACCCTGGTGCCCAGGCGAGTCCCTTTACTGTCCTGCTGCTGAGGCAATGTTGCCATTTGTCTAAAAGGGATGACATCTTCATCTTCATCTTTGGAACTAGGAAAGAATAAATATATTTTTATCTCAGTGATACTTAGAGACCAATTCCTAGTATGAACTGTGGGTTTGGTTTATCCTTTTCCATGGGTCTTAAGCTCTCTTACTTAGAAGAAATTAATTTATATTAGTATCCTGGGTAGCTATGGCCCAGGCTATGATAGTCTGACCCAGCCTGTGATGCTGTCATCACGGTCAGATGACCTTGGCTTGAAGCAGAGAAACTTAGTCAGGTGTGATTTAGACCCAAAAAAGAGTCCACTTGTTAACAACAAATAAAATATTCCTTAACACAGAATCTGCCATCTCTAGAGAAGGCTTCCCCTAAAGATCTGCCTGTCTTATTCTTAACCAAAGTATCTGCCTGCCTTATACTAAAGAGCTAGCCCCATGGAGTCCCTGAATGACAGAGTCCTTTTTGTATTTTTTGGAAATTCCAATTTGGTTTTCTCCAGTTCTGCCTGCCTCTGCCTCCAGAGCACTTACATAATGTAATTCAGTTGCACATGCCGACTGTTCCAAAGGGTGAGCTTTAACTGATCACACAGGACCATGTGCTCTGAATTTTGGCCATGTGAGCTCAGCTCGGAGCTGCCAGCCCCAAACACCACCACGTCCAAAGCCAGGCCACTTTTCTTTAGAGTCCCCCCTCATTGGAGTAAAGAGAAACTGGCCATATGGAGGGGAGGGCTCTAAGAGAGCACAGAAGACCCAACGTTCTCTCTGATGAAAGAATGCATAAGCTTGCCCTGCTGAGCATTTGCCCACTAGCAGCCCTGCTCTGTGTTCCTTTGACGTTACGCAAAGCTGTCACCTGGCAGGCCTCAGGTGGTGCCATAGCAGAGGCTTCTCTTTCTCTGACTGCCTGGAGGCTGGGGCTTCTGGGGCCTGTTGCCTCCTGTGGGGGCCATCCTGAGGCCTCCTTTCTGGAGAAGCCCTGCAAGGGCTTGACTCAGAAGGGAAGTTGGAAGTAACAGCATTTCTAGAGGGCCAAAGAGGATGCATAAACCAGGACCTCAGGGGAGAAAGTTTAGTAGTAACAAATTAGAAGAAAAGAAAGGCAACTTGTTAAACACAAGCTAGAAGTAAAGTTCCATTTTCTAGACGGTGCTTCAGAAACTATAATGTGTACAGGAATCACCAGGGGATCTTAAAAAAATGCAGGTTCTGGTGGTCAGATTCTGTGTTTCAACAAGCTTCTGGGTGATTCACAGCTGTTGATCCTCAGAGGAGCGAGGATCTGGTAGCAGAGTTGGCTTTTGAGTTGTGTTATGGTGCTCCCTGAAGGTTGAGCCTTGGGCAGGACAGCCTCCGTGTTCAGGAGGTGAGTTCTGGACAAGAGGAGATGGAGCCGGTAAGGTTAAGAATGCAGCCCCTGAGCACACTGCCTGGGTTTGTGTTCTGGCTGCTTATTAGGTGTATGATGTTGGGCAAATTACTTAAACTCTTGGTGCCTCTGTGTCCTCATCTGCAAAATGGGAATAACCATAGTATCTACATCATAGGGCCATTTTAGACTTAAATTAGGTAAATGTATGAAGCATAATACCTGATTCATTTTAAGTGCTCATTAAATGTTGTTGCTATTTTTATCATTTGGTTGCTGAGTTCAGAGTTGGGCCTTCTGCTCCCTGCCTCAGCTATAGACATCTCTTGTCAAAGAAAAAAGAGCTATCATGGGATTATCTTCAGAGATCCTGCAAGGATCTCTCCTTTTAGTAAATGAGATCTAGAAATAGAGTTGTATAGAAGGCAGCTTTCATGTGCATGTCAACCTTATTTATAACTTCAAATCAAAGTTCTTTGTGAAGGAAGAGACCCCACAAGTACACGGCAAGACCATACCTGGGAGCCATAGAGAGAGGAACCTTTGTCCTGGGATTGCAGAATTTAAGTCGCCAGTTATCTGTAGGCATTTCTACCTGGCAGGGCCCAGATTTCAGGTGGCAAAAGGCTGTGTACATGAGTCTCTCTTATTTTCCCCTGAGAGGAGTAGGGCGGCCTGGGAGGAAGCCAAAGCAAGTGCGTCACTGTTGTCTCAGCTTTCCTTTTCTGAGAGTGTAAATTTTTCAAAAACGGAAATTCACAGAGGCAGAGCTTTTGGTTTGCATAAAGCAACATTCAGCTCTGGAGAGTCTCTGCACACGGTCTTAATTAGCATGATGTTTGGGCCGGCTGGGGCTCAGCTGTGCTGGAATGTGGGTCTGTGGCCTTCCCTGCTGCTGAAGGAGTGTCCTGTGGACGTCAGAGGCAGCAGTGGGGGATGGTTCTAGCTGGCGGCCTAGGAGCAGTCACTGCTTCTGTAAGCCTCCAACCGCCAGCGCGGGTGTCATGCAGCAGAGGAGGCACGGGGCTTCATTCTGCTCAAAATAAACTCTGGTGATTCCCATTGCTGACAGAGATGGGTGGGAGATGCCAGAGGGTAGATAGCAGGAGGTCTCTGAACCAGGCAATCTGTCAGAGCTTAGTTCTGAGGAAGCAGATTAGAAAGTCAGTGTTACTTTTAGACAGGTTTGTGTCTGTCAGAGGGATTCCAAACACATGACGTCCTGCAGAATCTCTGCCCCAGAGCAGAGATGTGGTGTGCTACTAAAAGGCTTCAGCAATGAGGCACAGAGAAGAAAACAAGGCTTCAGAGTCTGACCCACCTTGATTCCCGCCCCAGCTTCTTCACTTAGTAACTATGACCTGTGTAGACAAATTAGTCCCTTCCACCTTTTTCCTCATCTATAAAATGAGGATAATATTTCCCTTCAAAATGTATTGAGAGAATGAAAAAGAAAACACATTTAAAAAGTATAACAGATATATAATAACATTGGTAATACTGTTAGCCTCTGGGGAGGGGAATTAAATTCCTGGGGGATGCAGGGAGAGACTTTTTACTATATACTTTTTTATAACTTGAATGTTGAACCACATAATCTGTTCAAAATGTTAATTTCAATTAATTTAAAAGCAAAACATACCATAAAATGTATTGACTGAATTTCTCAGAAAGGGGATTGTGCCCAACTGAATATTTAATAAATTTGGTGATCATACAAAAATGAATAAAATGCTGAAGGCACTCAGCAGCAGCAGATGTCATCTCCTTTCCCTCTCCCAGGGTGACCCAGCTCTCAGGCTAGGTCTCGAGTGTATTGAGTCCCCTCCACTCCATCCCAACCCTCACCCCCAGCAGCACGTAGGAATGTCCTACAGAGAAGGACCTTCCAAGGCCTTCTCTCTCTCAGGATGAGACTCCAGTAGCCAGAAGCCTGGAGAGGCCTGGAGAGTGAGCCACCTGCGAGAAGAATCCCCAGGGGCCGGGGCCCCAGCCCACACTGTGGGGCAGTGGCAGGAGACAGACACACAGCCCAGAGCAGGAATTCAGAACATCAGGGAGTTT
>JAQQAC010006904.1:2145243-2195057 GCA_029783875.1 Phataginus tricuspis | reverse complement strand
TCTGTTCTCCCTGTTGATTGTCACAGCAGCCTTGTGATGGACTAATATTTACACACACAGCCTGAGACTGAGAGGGTATAAGTGACTTGCCTCTGATCACAGAAAAACAAGAGCAGGAACAGTTCACACTTATCCCAGGTTTTCCATATGCCAAGCACTCGACTAAATGTTTTTCATGCATTATTTGATTTTCTTAGCAATTCTATGGGATATGTATTAATATCAACTCCATATTGCATATTAGGAAAAAAAGCTCAAGGTGCTAACTACCTAAAGTCATACAGCTAGTAAGTGGCAAAGCCAGAATTTCAGTGGAGGTGGTGCTGATCCCCTGCCATCTCACACCTGGACTCGAACCCAGGCCTCTCTAGTCCCGGTCCTAAGGATGCTACTTGTGTGGCATACACAGTACACCAGCTTCTCCCTGCTTTGTTAGGAAAAGGAGCAGCTTTTTATTATGTTACCACTAACAAGGCCTGTGTGGGCTCCGCAGATTCCTCCTTCAGTCTCTGGAAGATTTGGACACAAGTTTAAGGAAACTGAACTCCCGCCTGTTTGTGGTCCGGGGACAGCCAGCTGATGTGTTCCCAAGGCTATTCAAGGTAAGTGTGCAGAGACCTAGAGAAGACAGTGAAATTCTGCTCCCTAGACTTTTCCCACAGACTGAATGAGATGATACTCTGAGTAGATGGAAATTTTCGGTGCTGGTCAGACTGTAGCTGCTAGAGAAGTTGGGAGCAAATGCCACCGGTCAGCTTGCCAACAGAATGGAAACTGTGTTAAGGTAAAAATTCTGTGAAGCCAGTATTTTGTTGCAAAGTTCCCAGCTCAGTCCAGGCGTGGTATGTGGCGAGGTATTCCACCCCAGAGGCCACTGGCTTCCTTAGATGTTTTCTTGACTCAAGCCAGCAAGATTTATTAGGGCTCTTCTAATGCCAGGAGTTTAAGGACAAGATTTCCTATTGGCAAGGGGTGTTTACTGCCGTGCTTTGCTCTGCTTATTGGGGAAAAAAAATCAACCTTTCTGAGGGAACTTCTCTGCTTTCCTGGCGGTATATGATGGACAAAATCTTCATTTGGGTACCACGTAGGCCTTTGTTTGCTATGTCAGGTAGCCAGCTCACTTCCCCTGCCAACTTCTTTCTTTATGAAACATTTTGTTTATTATTTTTTATAATTAAAAAAAATTTTATCAAATGTACATCACAGTGGTTCAACAGTCCCCCCCTCCACCCACTCCCCTCCCCCTTGGTAACCACTAGTCACTTCTCAGTGTCTATGAGTCTAATGCTGTTATAAAACACATTTTAAGGCCCAGAGGCCAAAGTACTCATGAAGAGAGGGCTCCAGGGCAGTCTCTCTTCTTCCTCAGCAGTGCTTGGTGTTTTTATGTCCTTCTCCACCCCAGCTTTCTTCTCTACTCTTCCTGGGGGAAAAGACGGGAGGAAAGGTCCCATGTGAAGGCAAGCAACTAAGTAAACATTTCATCATTCACTTTACTCCGCACACCCCCACACATACACGCACATGTACAAATCACACAATGATAATAGCCATTCATTAGGGCTGACTGTGAGTCAAGTACTGTTCTAAGTAAGTGCTTTACATAGTTTCATGTACATACTCTTCACAGCAGCCCTAAAAGGCAGGTGCTGTTGTCCCTATTCTACAGGTGAGGAAACAATACCTTGCCCGTGACCGTGAAGCTGAGAAGTGGTGGTCTAAGATTTGAGCCAGGGCTCTCTGACCACAGAGTTGTGTTCTTAACCCCCACGTCATTAAACACATTGGCCTCTCTTCTCCCTCTGCCTTGACCTCCTCTCCCAGCCCCTCAGAGGCCAACCGGATAGTAGCCCAGAGGTACGAACAGATCATTCATTCAGTGTACATTGCTCCCCCACCTGCGGTTTCAGTTACCTGTGGTCAGGCCCAGTCAGAAAGCAGATGATCCTCCTTCTGACATACAGGCAGAGGTCAGTCGTAGCCTAATGCTCAGTCACAGTACCGACGTCATTCCCCGTACTTCACCTCTCCACGTGGGCATTTTACCATCTCACATCATCACAAAAAGAAGGGTAAGCACAGTACAGTAAGATATTTAGAGAGAGAGACAGACCACATTCACATCATTTTATTACAGTGTATTGTTATAATTCTATTTTATTATTAGTTATTGTAAATCTCTTACTGTGCCTAATTTGTGAGCTAAAATTTCTCGTAAGTGTGTGTGCCCAGGAAGAAACAGTATATAGGGCTTGGCACTATCTGCAGTTTCTGGCAACCACTGAGGTAGCAGCATATCCCTCGCAGATAAGGGGAGACTACCGTATATTAATTGAGCTTCTACCCATACCGGGTAGTAGGGTAATGACGAATGCAACAGCATGGTTTCAGCTCTGAGAGTTCACACTGTAGTGGGGAAACAGGCAAGTAAGGGACACTTCACTGCCATATAGTAAATGCTATGATGGGAAAAGGGCAAGGTGCAGGAGAACCATATTGAAGGGGAAGGTAGAGGAAGGCTTCTTGGAGAAGGTATCATCTAATTACATTTCTATTATTATGCACAAAGCTATGAGTACTTAACAGTGTAATCTGTATGCACCACTAAGCATGGTACTGGATTCAGTAAGGGCTCAATAAATGTTGGTGCTGTTGTCCTTGGAGGAGGGTGACCAGCCCTGCTCAGGAGCCACACCCCACTTGCCGTGGGGTTCAGAGTTTTAAGGGACCATGACCAGAGACGGGTTGGAATGTAGTTTTCTTCTTGCTAGTTGCATGCTCTAGGGCTCTCTGTGCAACCTTTCACTGGGCCAGCTTTTTCCCATCATTGCCAGAAAACCTAGAAATTTCTACCAGAAATGACTGAAGACTTGGAAAAGAACTCCCTTCTTTTTTACTGTGAGCCCCCTCTAGTCTGATTTCTCTGACCTATGCACTAAAGATTGCTCCTCCTTCCCCGACTCTGAGAGCTGGAGTCTGTTAGCTCTGTTTGCTGCTGGCTTCATGAGTGTTGCTGTGGAAACCATTAGGACACTTCACATAACACAAGCCTGCCAAGAAAACTAGGCCAGAAGTTTGCAGCGCTGTGAGGAGCTCTGGGAAAAGCTTGCTGAGCCGGGGAAGGGCGGGGGCGTTGGGGTGGTGATCCTGTTCCCCACTGTCTCCACCAGTGAGTCAGGGCCTCTTTTGGGACTAGGGGCTCCCCTGGGAACACTGTATTTATAGCTTCCTGCTGCATTCTTCTACCTCAAGGACACAGCCAGCGCACAGGGCTGCCACCTGTCTCCTGGCTCCACAGAGAGCACACTGGCCTTGGGCTCCCCTGTTGTGGTGCTCTTGGCCTTGCCTCAGAGGCCTGCCCTCCTCAACCACTGTGAACCTCAGGTTGTTCGCCTTCCCGGTCAAGTCATTGCCCCTACCTTGCTCTGCAGCCCATTCTGACAGGTCTCTAGACTTGCTGTCTTCCTTCCCAGGAAAAAGCTGAGGGCCCAGCTTTTCCCCCTCCCCCAAGCAGTGTTTAGCATAACAGATTCTCTTTCCACAGGAATGGGGGGTGACCCGCTTGACCTTTGAATATGACTCGGAACCCTTTGGGAAAGAACGGGATGCAGCCATCATGAAGATGGCCAAGGAGGCAGGTGTGGAGGTGGTGACCGAGAATTCTCATACTCTCTATGACCTAGACAGGTAAGAGCTGGGTCGCAGGGGTCAGGCTGCCAGTTGTTGGAGTTGGTGATTTGGACACCTGCTGAGCAGAACTTGGAAAGGTTTAGCAATAGGGCCGCCTGGCACATGAGGTGTGGCATCTTTAGAGGCTGGAGGAGAATGGGCCAGAGTTGGGGTCTATAGAACAGGTCATGGAGAGCTCTACCTGATTGGGGTGCAGAGAGGCTTATTAGGCCCAAGGGATGGGAACAGTGAGGCTCCCCATGGAAGATCTTTATAGATCTGCTCCTCATATGCTCCAGTCCCATCCACCACTCATGCTCCCACTTCCCTCCTGCTCCTCAAATGCTGCCCTCTGACCTCAGTGGGCCCTATCTGTTATCCTCCCAACAGATGCCTGTTCTCATAGGCCCAGTTACTATACTTAATATGAGTTCCCTGCACTCCCCTGGCTATCTGGGTTTTCAGGCCATGCATTTGGATGTTACTCAGGAGGCGCTAGAGATCCCTGCAGGAAGCAGGAGGCTAATTACAGAGTGGCCTCCTTCCCTGGGGACAGGGTTCTGTGCTTTAGATGTCTAGGGGGAAACCCTGTCCTTGCCTTCCCTGGCAGAGCAGTAACCTTCCTGCTGCTGCTCTCAAGCCAGCAGCCACCACTGTTCCCTGCCCCCCTCTCCCCAGCCCAGAGGTGGCTGCCAGGAGCCACATCACACAGCTCTGCACGTGAGCTGAGCTCTCATGCAGAGACGGAGGTGCTGGGTGTGGAGCTCCTCCTCCTGCCACGTGCCCGAGAAGCAGGGAGGGACTACAGGGCAGGGGCCAACCTGCTGTCTGTGCCAGTGGAGGAGAGCAGGAGCCAGACTGAGGAGTGAGCTCACCCGTCCAGCCAGGCCTTGTGCCAGCTGCTTCTTGGCCAACAGAAGCCCCAGGAATGTGGCTCCAAACTGCCCCCAATTTATCCCCTATGAACAAGCTCAGTTCTCCTCCTTATTCCTCTGTCTCTTCTCTTCTTACCTGAGGGCAGCTATGTGTCCCTTGCTCATGAAAAAATACCTTGCAAACCAAAACACCCTTTAAATATTAGCTGTTGCCATTATCCCCAGCCCCAGTCTGATTTAGAGAGGATAGGCTGTTCTCCACCTCTCTGTTCTAGTAAATAGGGGCCAAGAAGGGAATGATTTCCCAGTAAAGGAACATGTTTGCAGCTCTTATCAAAGAACATCCTCAAGGCTTATGCTGGGATGGAGAGGGAAGTCCGTGGAGAGTCCCATGGCTTGGACTGACCTGCCACGTACCAAGAAGGCTAGTGGGGATTTTTCTGTGGTTAGAGAGATATGGTCAGTCTCTGTCTTTAGGCGGCTCCACGTCGACACCAGGGCCTGGAATTGAGTCCCAGCTTTGGCCCCACCTTGCTCCATTACCTGAGGCACCTGCTCCAGCTCTCTGGGCTTCATTTTCCTTCTCGGTAAAATGGAAATGTAGCTTCCCTTTCCCCCTCCTTGTCACTTAGGGTGGGACCCATGAGCAGATGAGGAAAGCCACCATCCGAGGCCTTCAAAGTCTGTGCCCTTTTCTGGGTGGGTGGGGGCCTGAAACAAAGGGCCTTGTGAATGACATTAGGTGTGCTTTGGGGTTCCCAGGATCATTGAGCTGAACGGGCAGAAGCCGCCCCTTACCTACAAGCGCTTTCAGGCCATCATCAGCCGCATGGAGTTGCCCAAGAAGCCCGTGGGTTCTGTGACCAGCCAGCAGATGGAGAGTTGCAGGGCTGAGATACAAGAGAACCACGATGACACCTATGGCGTGCCCTCCCTGGAGGAGCTGGGTATGTACTTCTGTTCCAGGCCTCTTAGGCCAGAACCTCCTTTTTTGTAAAATAAGTTACTGGTTTTTTGTTCTTGTTTTTTATATATATATATATTTTATTGGTATCATTAATCTACAATTACATGTGCAACTCCCCACTTCATCAGGTCCCCCCCACCTACCCCATTACAGTCACTGTCCATCAGTGTAGTGAGATGCTATAGAATCACTACTTGTCTTCTCTGAGTTGTACAGCTGTCCCCGTGCCCCCCCAACATTATGGCTGCTAATCGTAATGCCCCCTTTTCCCCCTTACCCCTTCCTTCCCACCCATCCTCCCCAGTCCCTTTCCCTTCCGTAACTGTTAGTCCATTCTTGGGTTCTGTGAGTCTGCTGCTGTTTTGTTCTTTCAGTTTTTTTCTTTGCTCTTATGCTCCACATATGAGTGAAATCATTTGATATTTGTCTTTTTCCGCTTGGCTTATTTCACTGAGCATAATACACTAGCTCCGTCCATGTTGTTGCAAATGGTAGGATTTGTTTTCTTCTTATGGCTGAATAATACTCCATTGTGTATTACCACATCTTCTTAATCCATTCATCTACTGATGGGCACTTAGGTTGCTTCCATTTCTTGGCTATTGTAAATAGTGCTGCAATAAACATAGGGGTGCATCTGTCCTTTTGAAACTGGGCTGCTGCATTCTTGGGGTAAATTCCTAGGAGTGGGATTCCTGGGTCAAATGGCATTTCTATTTTGAGTTTTTTGAGGAACCTCCATACTGCTTTCCACAATGGTTGAACTAATTTGCATTCCCACCAGCAGTGTAGGAGGGTTCCCCTCTCTCCACATCCTCACCAACATTTGTTGTTGTTAGTCTTTTGGATGCTGGCCATCCTCACTGGTGTGAGGTGATATCTCATTGTGGTTTTGATTTGCATTTCTCTGATGATTAGCGATGTGGAGCATCTTTTCATGTGCCTGTTGGCCATCTGAATTTCTTCTTTGGAGATGTGTCTGTTCAGATCCTCTGCCCATTTTTTAATTGGATTATTTGCTTTTTGTTTGTTGAGGTGCGTGAGTTCTTTATATATTAAGTTACTGGTTTTTATCCTTCTTTGTCAAAGTCATGCATGTTGTTATGGATAGGTTAGAAAATACAGAGAAACAAAAGTAGTAATAACAATCACCTTCACCCAACCACCCAGAGAGAACCACTGTTGACTTTGGAATATGTCCTTCCAGTCTTTTTTCTGTTCATGCTCATATATATAGTCTATTTCTAAGTCATGCCTGTGTTTTTGTTCTTTTCCCTCTCAGATGATAGAGGCACAGTCGGTGCTGGCATCTGTGGGCTTTCCAATACCAAAATAACTAGTATCACTTCTGTTGAAAGGGGGTCTGTCAGCCTCTTGGGTTACCAACTGTCTCCTTTCTCCCCTTTCCTTTCTTCCCCTGGTTCCCCATTTTTTGGTCTGAACAAAGTTACCCTTTCTCACCTGAAAACTTCAGTCATTGCCAACTAACCTAAAAGGGCCAGCAGCCCAGGATTGTTCTCACCTGCCTGGAATGACAACTGGTTGGGATGGGGAGAGCAAGGGAAAGAAGACAAAAATGTCACGGTGGGAAGAGAACCCGGGTGACCTAGAGAACACTGTTAAGGGTTAACATTTAGGTATAAGGCATAAGCCCCAGGAGCACCAAGAACACCACTGCTCAGTCCCCACAGAGCTCGAAGAGCAGCCCATTGAAATGGCCTGACCTCTAGCCCTGGGACCTACTCTTCTTGCAGGGTTCCCCACTGAAGGGCTTGGCCCAACTGTTTGGCAAGGAGGAGAGACAGAAGCTCTGGCCCGCTTGGATAAGCACTTGGAACGAAAGGTATGGTCCCTGTTTCTGAGACCCAGAGGTTCAAATGCTAGCAGTGAGGCGGTGGGGGACATGGAGTCAGGTTCAAAGTGGTTGGAAAATGGAAAATGTTCCTGACGGCAGTAGTGCCAGCAGTAATAGCAGCCACCATTCAGTGAGTGGCTCATTGCTTGTTGGTTACTGGGCTGAGCGTTTCTGGGTTAAGCGCCTGCTTGCATTATTCCCTTTAATCTTTCCAACAGCCTTACAAAGTAGGTGTTAAGCTCTTCCTTTTACAGGTTAGGAAATTCTGTTTGATTCTAAAACTTAACATTGGGTTGATTTTCTTTCACCTATGGGCAGATTCCCCTTACTATGAGGGTATCTGGTCAGGAAAGTCCATAAAATTAACTATTTTGTGTTTGTTTGTCCTCTCCCGCCCCAGCCTTTTGCTAGGTCTCCTCCAAGGCATTGATATCCATTTGCTTGGATACAGAAACCAAAAGGCCCACCTCCCAGTGAAGTGGGAATTGGCAAGGGGAGGGAAAGAGGCTGAGGTCGCAGAGGCACTCCTCAGCAATGTCCCCCCCTGGGACTTAAGGAGCAGAGAAGGTTCTTATGACTGAAAACAGTCAACTCCTAGTTTCCTGTCCCCTGCGGCTCGTTTATAGGACTGGGTCCCTAGGATCACAAGTTTCTATATTCCTGCTCAGATGGCTAAGCATTTGGCCCAGCAGCCAGGTAGTAACAATAGAACAGGGAGGCCAAGGCAGGCCTTAGAATGCTTTCCAGCCCCAGAGGTGCCTCACTAGCAATGAAGGCATGCCATGGGCTCAGCCTTCCTCAGGCCTACCAGCCTTGATGTCCCATCTGGGTGTTACTATCAGCCAGGACCAAAAGCAAGCCCCACCACTGGAAAAGATGAAAACCAGTGTCCAAGGGCTATGGCTGAAGTACCTGTCTCTGTCCACACCAGGAGGTTCACCCACAGATTCTTGGGATCAGTTTGAAGACAATGGCTGGGCCAAGGGGCCAGAAGGATGGAGATGACAAAGGGGATGGCTGGAATAGAATAAGACTTAAAAGGGAAAAGAGCTAACTTATGGTCCCACAGAATATCACCTTTAAAGTATTTTGTAGAGGAATGCTTCTTAAATCACAAAGTCAGGGCTTCTTTTCCATATGCCCCCAGAGGGCCTCATCTGTTATGGGGCCTTACATCTGCTGATGGTGATATAAGAGTTTGTGGTGGCCAGAGGCAATACTGTGTCCTACACATTTGGGAAAACAAAGGTGCACAAAAGGAGTATAGCCTGATTTCAGGAGGTTTAACTTCTTCAGCTGTCTAAATGTGAAGTGAACATCTACTCCTGTCAGGATGGTCTGGCTACTAGAAAGACTGCCTCCACAAAAAGGCATGCAGTCTCTCTCTGAATAAGCTGTTGGAGATGATAGAATAAACAAGAACTTACAGTCTGCTAAGGGTTAGGAAAGGAGTAGATCAGAGGGCTATGGGAGCAAAGATCAAGAGGATTATATTACTCAATTCTTGTATAAGTCAGCTTTTGGAAACAGGAGTTTCTGAACTCTCATAACCATGAGTCCAAGGTGTAGCCTTCAAGCACAGCTGGATTCAGGTGTCCAAATAAGGCTACCAGAACACATTCTCCATCTCTCAACTCTGCTTTCCTCTGTATTATTCATTCTCAGGCAGGCTTTCCTTGAGCAGTGGCAAAGTGGTCACCAGCAGTTTATTATCAATCTGCTTAGCAAAATCACCAGAGGAAGTTATATGTCTGTTTTCCAAAACCTCCAGAAAAAGCCCCAAAGAATGTTTTCATTGCCCTGGCTTGTGTCATCTGACTATCCCTGGCGCAATCACTATAGCCAAAGAGGGGGGGCTTTCCCTGGGCAGACTTGCATCATGAACCCATGCCCAGAGGCCGAAGGTGGACTTAGCTCTAATTTACCTACTTGGACTAAGACTAGGGAAGGCTGAGTTACCACAAGAAAATTTGCTGTTACCAAAAAAGTGAGGCAAACTGTATAATCTGTACCACTGGGTTACCCAATAGCAGATGAGGGCAAGCATCTCTTTATAAAAGTATCCCTATTATTAAATGAAAAAGGAATGATGGAATTTTTATTCTACCATTTTACAATCCCCAGTGATGATTCATTAACGACTGCTAACCCCATACAGAGACATCAGGCCTTATGATCCACCACCATAGTCATCAAATGTGAGTCCAATCCAGTCTGTGGTACCAGCCACCAATTTGCAGGCAATACACAGGACAGAGGGATGTGTTAGACTACACTGTAAGTGCCCAGTCAGTAAACTCTGGACCGTGAGAGTCAATATAAGTCAAATAGCCTGGATTCTTCCACAGAAAAACTGAAAGGAAAAGGAAAAAATGTCAGGAAATATATAAAGTAAAAAAAAAAAACAAAAAAAAAACCTAAATAATATATCAAAGTTCCTTAAGTGGCCAAGACTAAACTATACTGACTATACTGCCTAGGGACATACATTGGAATGAGGAAAAAAAAAACACTTAAAATTGCAAGGAAAAACTGTGAAAAGATAAAGCCCTCCCTCCCAGATATGGTCTGCAAGAATAGAAAAAAATGTAAACATTTTTAAATGTAAGAAAGTGATTACTATGAAATTTGTGTGAGTGGTCACTCGGGGCAGAGAGGGCACCATGACTAGGACAAGGACTTTCCTGGGCTTCTGGGGTGGCAGGCAAAGTTCTGATTCTTGAACTTTGGTGGTGGTTTCATGGGTGTTTGTCTTAATTCATTAAGCCATACATCTATGTGATTTGTGTATCTGTATTTCACTTAAAAAGATTTTCAAAGAGAGGTGGGCAAGGATGTGAGCAAGGAGATGGCCTTTAGGTTGAGATTTGAAAGAAGAGTCAAAATTAGCCAAGAGAGGTGAGTGGACAGCATTCCAGGCCAGGAGAGCTGCACATGGAAAAGCTAGTGGGAGCATGGTGCTTAAGAAGAGTAGCAAAAGATGAAGCTAGAAAGATGGGCCCAGCCAGGCTTATAAGCCATGCTTGAGACTTGCTAGTCTCCTAAGAGCAACAGGAAGCCCACTGTATATGTTATCTGGAGGGACAGGCGTTTTTAGATAATCACTCTGCTTCCGGTATGAAGACTGTCTTAGAGGAGAAAAGGAACCGAGGCAGGGAAGGCAGTCAGGAGGCTGTCACACTTGTCCAGTCTAGATTACAGTCTTGGACAGTAGAACTGACAGGACTTGGTGAGGGAAGAGTCAAAGGTGATGGCCAGGCTTTTGGCGTGGCCAGCTAGGTGGATGACAGTGCATTTTCTGAGATCAAGATGCCAGTGGAAGGTGGTTTAAAGAAAAAAGCCTGTTACACTGAGATGCCTGAACATCAGGTAGAGATCTATGGCAGAGAGTTGGAGGAGTAGCCTGGGACCTAGGTGAGTGGTCTTGGCTAGGACCACAGATGTGGTGATCATGTGCAAAGAGAGTTTTGGAAGCCCTGGGGCTAGAAGAGCTCACCTGGGAGCAGAGTTGAGTAGAGGAACTGGGACAGAACCTGGGGCTGCCAGCATTTATTATGAGGGGAGGCAGCCAGCCAGGTGGGATGCAACTGGGAGAAGGTGGAGTCCAGAGGCCAACAGAATAGAGGTTTTGGAGATGGAAGCGGTCAGCAGAGTGAGTTGTGCTAAGAAGTACAAATACACAAGGACAGGAAACACCTGCAGGATTCAGTGGCATGGAAATCACAGAGACTCTGGTGGGAGTTGGCTTGGGGGTGGTGGTGAAGACTAGATTGGACTAGAAAGTGGGGGTGGGCATGGGGAAGTGGAGAGAGGCTGGCTCTGAAGGAAGGAAAGAGGACCCAAGGGTAGAGGTCTGCAGGATTACTAGAAGTCCTTTATTTTTGTTTTGTTTTATTTATAAAGAAATGAGATCATTTTCCCAGTGTTCTTAGAGTGGAGACTGTGGAGAGGGGGAGATGGAATGTACAAGAAGAGAGGGGAGGGCTCCCTGGCCAGGTGGAGGCCTTGGCCTTGAGCAGGGTCACAGGAGGGGCCTGGGAAAGGTGTGGGTGTAGGTGACTTTGTAGATGAGGTGAAGAAAGATCATCTGCTGAAGGGTGGTGGGAAATCATGGAGTAAGAGGTCTAAAGAGGGTGTAAAGTCATCATGAAGATTAAGAGAGTGTTAGGAGTTGAGAAAGAGAAAATAGTTATATATAGTGAGAAAAGACTAGAATCAAGTTAGAAACTAAGTTGCCACCTGTCCTGTTTCTCACCATCTCTGTAACCCCGGAAGAGTAACATAACCCTTTGAGCTTCATTTCTTCATTCTCAAAAGGAGGAAATAATAAATGCTGCCTCAGGATTGTTGAGATCAAATGAGAGAACTCAGGTAACCGTGAGTTGCAAAACATGATGCCAGCGGCATTTGATGATAAAAACAAGACCTGTGTGACAAATGGCCCCAGAGGTGAATGACATCATGGGTCCCCAGAAGGCTTGGGAGTCCCTCCTTTTGCAGCCACTGTTGAACAATGGTGATAAGTCCCTGGGCAGTCACGATGCAACAGCCTCAGGGGCCCCTGTGAGGAAAGAGGGGACTGAGATAGGGCGCTTTTTTTTTCTGTAAGGTAGAAGCCTTTTTGCTTTTCTTCTGTATCATTCTAGACCATTCAGTGCTTTCGGAATTCTTGCATATCTGTCATTTTATTTAATCCCCGGGAGGTGGGAAGTTTTGTTCTCATTTAATAGATAAGTAGCCGAGGGACTAAATAGCCTGTTCACAAGCATACCTCACGTTAAACAGCAGTCAGGAAAAGAACCTGGGCCTCGTTGTCTGGTCTGGTGGTGGTTCCATCAAAGATGCTGCTAGCGTGAAAGAGTGGAATAAGCAGTGTTCAAGTCCAGGGTCCTTGACTCTCTGTTCTGCGACCTTAGGCAAATTCCTTAACTTGCTGGCACCTCAGGCCTTTTTCTCTGTAACATCCAGGTCCTTCCTTTCTTCACCTTCTGCTTCTTCTGCAGGCCTGGGTTGCCAGCTATGAGAGACCCCGAATGAATGCCAACTCCCTGCTGGCCAGCCCCACGGGCCTCAGCCCCTACTTGCGTTTCGGTTGCCTCTCCTGCCGCCTCTTCTACTACCGCCTGTGGGACCTGTATAAAAAGGTGAGGGCACAGTGAGGGCAGCACACCCCACCCCCAGTTGTGGCCAAGTGGATCAGGGCCTCCTGCGCCAGGTAGTCACCCTGAGAAGGGGCCCTTCCCTCTGGCCCTGGGTGTGGAGACTGAGTTGTGGATCCTAGAGGTGCTTACGTGCGCACAGAGTCCAGAGAAAGCGGGGTAGAGCCACATCTGAGAGCTGGCAGGGCCCCGCACAACCCAACTGCTTATCTAAATAAAACCCAGGTTGTCAAGTGGAGCAGGACAGGCAGAAAAGCCAGCGTCAGAACGTGACCCTACAGGTGGCAGATCTGCTGGCAGCAGGGGCACAGGGACAGGCATTTGGGGTGGGAGGCAGGGAGGGGAGGCTGGAGCCAGGCGTAAGCTGAAGAGCACAGCAGCCCTCTGTGGGACTGTGTCCTAAGCCTTCAAAGGGGGAGTCCAGAAATAGCTGCCCATTAGTGCTGAGGAAATGACCCGGAGGGCTGAATGCGGGGCCGTGCCATACGGACCGAAGGCAAATAACCCTGTGGTGGTGTATGCAACCCCAAAGGGCAGCACATCCAAGTATTCGGATCCATCAGCTCATTCTGTGTCTGCGTTGTTTCCCTGTCCTTGCAAATACCAGGATTTTGTGACATGGGGTGGCTTTGCCACTTCGGTGGGTAGTCTTGTGATTTTAGGAAAATCATCATTTGCTCGGGGGGTGGGATCTGATCTCTTAATTGTCTCATGGTCCCCAGTCCAGGCTGTTGTGTATAACTTACTTAACAAAATCCAGACTGAGCAATTTTTATGCATGCTGTTGGGAAAATGCTCTTTGATGTTCTAGAACATGGAGCCAACAAGGACCCTTGAGGACAAGGATTATAGGCCAGTCCTGGAGAGTTCAGTTCCTGTGCAGAGTCCTGCAGTGATATCCCTGCCTTACTCTCTGCAGCCCAGCTCTTTACTCGGAGCAGGAGCCTGGCACCGCCAGGGCCTGGGTTTCAGTCTGCCGGCATACTGGGCCACTTCTTGTAGGGGATAGTCCCTACACATTCCCAGGGGATTTGGAGCCACCAAGTCCATGGCAGCTCCAGATTCCTTTGTGGGTGAGGCCTGAGTCACACGGTGCCAAGGGCCAGGCAAGTCCTTGTACCCACATGCTCCCTACTCCGCAGGTGAAGCGAAACAGCACACCCCCCCTCTCTCTGTTTGGGCAACTCCTGTGGCGAGAGTTCTTCTACACGGCAGCCACCAATAACCCCAGGTTTGACCGCATGGAGGGGAACCCCATCTGCATCCAGATCCCCTGGGACTGCAACCCAGAGGCCCTGGCCAAGTGGGCTGAGGGCAAGACAGGCTTCCCTTGGATTGACGCCATCATGACCCAGTTGAGGCAGGAGGGCTGGATCCACCATCTGGCTCGGCACGCCGTCGCCTGCTTCCTCACCCGCGGGGACCTCTGGGTCAGCTGGGAGAGCGGGGTCCGGGTGAGTGCTCTCAGTGGGAGTCTGGCCTGCACCCTCTGGCTAGCCCAGCTAAGGGATGGAGTGGGATCCTTTGGTCCTGGAGATCCCCTCCATGTCCTCCATGGTTTGGGTTCTTCTCCAAGGGGCAACTGGTGACTCGGGGAGACCATGGCAGCAGGTCCACAGGAAGGCTGACTGCCCTGCTCTCCCCACCCAGGTATTTGACGAGCTGCTCCTGGATGCAGACTTCAGTGTGAACGCGGGCAGCTGGATGTGGCTGTCCTGCAGCGCCTTCTTCCAGCAGTTCTTCCACTGCTACTGCCCCGTGGGCTTCGGCCGCCGCACAGACCCCAGCGGAGACTATATCAGGTGAGGGTGCAGAGCAGGCCTCTGGCTTCTGACCACTGTGGCCTTCTTCTAGGGTAAGATACCCTTAGCCCCTGAAGGAGGCCCAGTGTGCTGATGGGTTGTGTGGTGTGTGTTTCAGGCGATACCTGCCCAGATTGAAAGGGTTCCCCTCTCGATACATCTATGAGCCCTGGAATGCCCCAGAGTCAGTTCAGAAGGCAGCCAAGTGCATCATTGGTGTGGACTACCCACGGCCCATCGTCAACCATGCCGAGACCAGCAGGCTCAACATTGAGCGAATGAAGCAGATTTATCAGCAGCTCTCCCGATACCGGGGACTCTGTAAGGAGCCACTACTGCTGCCACCACCCTCTAGGACAGCACCTGTGGGTTCAGAGGGTGTAGGTGGGAGATTCCCAGATATTTGCAAAAGAAGACCTCGTGCTGTCTGCCAAGCTAAGTTGACTTTGACAGGGCACAGGACACTGCAGACCCAGCCGGATCAGGCCTTTCTGAGGAGTTGTGGCCAGTGGGCCAGTTGTAGCTCAGTGTTATGGCCAACACCCCTCACTTTGTTTTTACCTGTCCTGTGGTCCTCTGCCACAGTCCATGAGTTTTCATTCTGACCACTACCCTTCCTCTCTCCCAGGTCTACTGGCGTCTGTCCCTTCCTGTGTGGAAGACCTCAGCAACCCGGTGGCAGAGCCCAGCTCAAGCCAGACTGGGAGCATGAGCAGCGCAGGTGAGTAGCAGCTGGCTCTGTGGGGCCTGTGCCCATCCCAAGAACACTGCAGAATCACTGAGTGCTGAGGACAAAGGCCAGAATGAGCCTGTGCCCTTTAGAGCTTATATTTCACCCGGGGGGACAGACAGTGAAGGAACCGTGCAAGATAATTTCACATAACAAGTGCTTTGGGGAAAATAAAATTTAGTGATCTTGTAAGAGAGAGGCGAGGAAGGGGGGTTGGTTCAGGTAACTTTAGATTGCAGTAGTCAGGGAGCACTTTATGAGCAGGGACCCAAGAAGTAAGCAGAGCCGGCATTTCCAAGAACTAGGGGAAGACATTCCAGACAAAGCGGATAGCAAGCAAACAACCCATCCAAGATTGGAGACACAGAGGTCAGTGTCACTGGCGTGTCCGGGGGAGGAGCTCAAATGAAGTAAGGATGAGATGTAGCGGGAGTAGCATCTTGTAGGCTCTGTCCACGAGAGGGGTAGGGTCTGTCATCAGTGCACAGAGAAGGCACTGACAAGTGGTCAGGATGATTTGACCTATGTTTTAAAAAACTCAGTCTGGCTGTTGTATGGTAGGGACCGTGTGGGCAGGAGTGAGTACAGGTTGGCTAGAAAGCATTCAATGCCGGGCAGGAGAATGCGGCATAGTCTGGGTGGTGGCAGGAAGAGAAGAGAAGTAAACAGACTTGCCATATTCTTAACCTCCTCCCTTTGGCTCTGGAATGAAGAGCCGTAAGGTGAGACTGGTAAGAGCTCCAGGGGATTTTCTAGTTTGCCCAGCCAGGCTGGCTCCACAGGTGAGGTGCTGCTTGTTCCTGCGTCAGGAGGCTGAGAAGGGTGGCAGAGGGAACACCTAACCTTCAGAGCAAGGACAGTGGACAGACTAAACCAGTCTCTGGCCTCGAGCCCATGGCATCCAGGGCCTGACAGCTGGCCCTGCCGTCCGCAGGCCTGGTTGTGTTCTCCTGGGATGTTTTCAGGCAGGGTCACTGCTGTGAAAGGGAGGCTGAGAAGAGGGGCAACCTGCTGCCCTGGGGCTGACAATCCCGAGCTGCAGAGCTGCCACTGCACAGTTCAGGCTCATCTTGGCTCTAGCCCAGTCTGTGTGACACTCACCTGCTTCCCTCCAGGCCCAAGACCAGTACCCGGCGGCCCAGCATCCCCCAAACGCAAGCTGGAAGCAGCTGAGGACCCACCTGGTGAAGAATTCAGCAAACGGGCCAGGGTGGTAGAGTTGCCTACCCGGGAGCTGCCAAGCAGGAACGTCTGATAGTGAGTGACAGCGGCTTAGATTCAGCTTCAGGAAGGCAGATGGAAGAGAGGTGGGGTGACTTTGGGAAACTTCCCTGTCAGCTAAAGGTTAAAACCCACCAAACTGGATTAAAACCTGCTGGGGACTGCATGCTTTTTTCAGGATTTCAGCTCAAAAGTCTACCATTCTGATTTCTATACCTTTAACATTTTTAAGGAAATTTAAAATTAAAGCCCTTCTCTTTCTTTGCCAGCAAAGAAAAAGTTGTTTCTGACTTATCTACCTATCAAAGTGAGTCAGACAAAAGAAAGCAGAGACCCAGCTGTGAAGCTGTGGGAGAAATGGCCCCCTGTGGCAGGGTCTGAGGTTGCTCAGGGCCCCTCTGCCATCACCCCAACAGGCTGTGTTCTGTAGGCGCCGGTGGAGGGCGGTACTTACCCTCAGCAGGCAGGCACGGGGCTCACTGGGCCCAGCCCCTCCTGAGGCCCAGTGCCTCCTGCAGTGGCACCTCCATCCCCATCTTTCCTGTGACATTGCCTCTGCACTTCCCTGTCAGCACTCAACTTTTTGGGAAGCCCCCTGAATGTCATTAAATGTTCCTACTTCCCCAGAGCAGGAAGGCCTTTGATGCCTTTCTTGGGGAATTATAAACTACTGTCCTTTTCAAGTCATCATCTCAGGCTGTTCCTCTTGTGCCATGTCTGCCTCATTAGATAGGAGGGTGATTTTCTCCAAGGAGCTGATTGATTTTATCTTCCTAAACTCCTCCAACCTCAGAGCCAGGCAGAACCATCTAATCTGAGATCTAGGCTTGAATACCGGATGAGACAGTGAGTGGCTGACGCTTTGTCACAGGTGCTGCTGATGGACAGCTTTGTGCTAGTTTGTTCTAGGAGCACCAGCAACCTTAGAAACTACTCTCTTAGTTACCGTTTAGCTCTGTGAGAGATACTAAGCAAAGGCCATTTTTTCTTATAAATCTAGACCTTGCCAGGGTGATACTCTGACTTTCACGTGAAAGGACTGAAGAACAGAGAAATTAAATTTCTGGGTCAAGGTTGCTTGGTAATTTAATGGCATCTGATTCAGCATCAAATTGTTGCCAGCAGGTGTGTGAAGGAGAGCATAAGACATACAAAATGTGGTATGTTGCCCATCCACAAGGATTTAACAAGTCTGCTTAGAAAAAGAAGACAAATAACCTATAATTCCTAGATAAATGATATAGGCTACAAGCTTATCAAAAGACAGCTGTTAATGGCTGGAGTGATCAGGGAACACAACACAGTTTACACTGGAGGGCCTAGAAGTTGAGTTGGAGATCTAGGCTTGAATACTGGGCAAGACAGTGAGTGAGTGATGCTGCCAATAGCAGCGGTGTTTGATACTCCTAACAGCAAGGGGGGCGTTTGGGGTAAGACAGCTTAATGATTATGTGATCTCACACAAATTGCTTAACCAGTATGAGACCTAGTTTCCTCACCTATAAATTGGGTTGTGGTTGCAAAGATTAAATAATTAAATATATGTGTCAGTTAGGAAATGTGTGGGCCTGCTGGGAGTAGTAAACTTAACCACTGTGGCAAAAACAAGTAGGAATTTTTTTTCTCTTTTAACCCAGCAGGAGGCCCAGTACTGGGTGTTACTGGTTTTAGTTTGATGGCTCAACAGTGTCAGAGCCCGTTTTTCTGGTAGTCTCTTGTTTAATGGTCTCAGGTGGCTGCTACAGCCTCAGCCATCAATTCCTCAGTCAAAGCAGGAAAGAGAAGGAATGGCCAAGACAGCTGTGTCGTTCGTTCATTCAGTAAACACGTGTCACGTGATCGCAGTTTGCCAGACACTGTTAAAGGCACTGAGATATGATTGTGAGCAAGACTGACAAAGTCCCTCCCTCCTGGTACATCTTAGGAGAAGACAGATATGAAACAGGTCCATAATACGTCAGGAGGCCCTCAGTGGTATGAAGGAAAACTTTGGGGAAGAAGATAGAAAGTAAAGGTTGGGGCACAGTGGACGTTGCAGTTTTATATACTGTAAGGGTTGTCAGGGTGCCACTCTTTCTTTTACCAAGAAAATAAAAGCTTTCTCAGAATGCCCCTCCCCCAGATTTTCACTTGGTCTCTTGAGCCGAAACTGAGTCACAAAGCCACCCCCAAAGTGGGAAATAAGGAGCTGGATTGTCAGGATTGGCCTAAACCTTTGGTTTTTCCAACTTGAGTGAGCAAGAGAGTCCCCTAAAGGACTTGTTAAACCACCAGTTAACAAAGCTAGGCCCACCCCTAGAGCTTCTGCTTCAGTAGGTCTCCAGGGACCTGAGAACTGGCATTTCTAATAAGCTCCCAGCAGGTGGTGCTGCTGTTCTCAAGTGTACTGTGAGAATCACTGATTTAGACCAATTATGATTCACTGTGTGGGCCAGGCCCATGACCCAGTGAACAAAATCTATGTTCTGTTATTTAGGAAGAGTGGATACTCAGTTGTATTCAGTTATGATTCATTGTCTGGGCCAGACCCATGACCCACTGAACAAAGTCTAGGTCCCATTTTCTAGGAAGTGTAGGTACTTGGTAGACAGCTAACATTGTCTACATAATACACAAGGCAACCCAGTGCCTAGCTCATAAGTTCATAAGTACCCAGTAAATGGTACTATTTTTGTTATCATGGATATTGTTATCATTATTATTTTAGAAAAACATGGTTGCAGTTGGGTCTGACCGTGGAGGGTCAGGCAGGTGAGACCTCTGGGAGCTAAGGAGCGTTTTGGAATAGGAGAGTGAAATGATCAAACTGGCATCTTTGGAAGATTAGCCAGGCATTGGTTAATTCAGCCAATGAGGAATTCCCAGAGGAAATGGGGTTGGGGAGGTGAGGGGGAGCCAGCTGACAGGCTAATAGCGTTGATTCCAAATGAAGACATTACAAGGGTACAGAGGTAGGGCCTATCCCTTGCATTGTATTGCAGGAGATTGCCCATCACCTAGTGGATCTTAAGGACTGATTCTCAAGGCTTACTATGCTCATTGGTTGGAATTGGGGACCAGGAAGTCAGGGTGGGGAAGAACACCCTTGTCTTTTGAAACCTTGAGAGAAGAGAATATACTTGGGTTTCACTGTATGCTGATGGCTGCACCTGGGCCTGAAGATGCTGAGCATCCTCATCAATGATAATAGCATCTTGTCACCTGCCCTACCCAGAGCAGCATACACATTAAAGGGAGAAAAGTGAAAGACCGCATCTGAAAGCCTTTGAATAAATAAAATGCACTGTGTAGGTGAAATCTTGCACTTGCTTCTCAGGGTGCCTTTGACTGTTAGAGTTACTCCATGGAGAGCCAGCACATGGAC
Source organism: Phataginus tricuspis (assembly GCA_029783875.1). Classification (NCBI taxonomy): domain Eukaryota; kingdom Metazoa; phylum Chordata; class Mammalia; order Pholidota; family Manidae; genus Phataginus; species Phataginus tricuspis. Next base: position 2,175,412 of record JAQQAC010006904.1, on the reverse strand, counting down.
TAGGTGGACCCCAGAGCCGTGGCCGCATAACCTGGGCTGGTCCAGCCCTCTACTGAGAGGCAGGACATTTGCTCCATTCTCCCCCTCCTCTGTCAGTTTCAGTTGCATCACTTGGGGAAGGATAACTAACCTTTCTGAGGTGCTGTAGCTGTAAGATGTGAATATCATTCATTACCAGCCTGAGGGCTCCATCCTGAACCTCTCTGAGGCTGCTGTTTAGCTCTGAGCCCGATAGTTTTGTGATTCCTTTATTTCTGATGCCTCAGGCCTGTAGTAGTTCATGGGGCAGACAATGACTTATAGTTTAAACTGATCTTGTGGCAAAACACCCCGATATCAGGATGTTCCGTGCTTAACACACACCCACACCAGTATCTGTTCTGCATTTGGTTTTACTGTACAGTGTTCACTAAACTGAAAAATAAGCCAGCCCCCAAATAGCTATTGTTTCAGCTGCTTCTCCATAATCCCCAAAACTGCTGACTGCTTAGATTCCATTAGCCTTGAATTGTGTACAGATTTTTCTTACTGGTCCATTTATTTCACCATAGGGGAAAAAACTCACATGATCCATTTGTCCTCCTGCTGGTACACAGTAATCTGTCGAGAGAAGCCCCATTGGATACAAAAGGCTCCTGGTCAAGGACCACCTCTTGCCCTCCTTTGCCCATAGTTCACCAGAGCTTGGTCATCCCTGGGGTTTCACTGAGAAAAACCTGACTTCCGGGATCTCTTTATTGTCTTTTTGACAATTAGTTGTGTAGCCCTCCAGACATGAAATAATGTATGTGAAAAGCACTGAGCAGTCTCTAAAAGGCTACACAGTAGAGGCAGGGCAGTGTGGTGCTCAGAAAAGAGCCCTGGCTTTTCACTCAGGCCAGCATCTGGGTCCTGGCCTGCTGCTCACTGCCTGGGAGCCTTCACTCAAGTTGCCTCACTTCTGTTTCTCAGTTCCTGACCTGGAAATGAGAAGATGAGACTCAGTGTCCCCTAACACTTTTCCTGACCCTTACTGAGTAGCTGTTGACCGATTGACACCCCCTTCCCTTTGCTGTAGCATTTATATGGTACAGGAAGGGTAAGGATGTGGTTGCTGTAAATGAGACTGAGCTAAGGGTTCACTTTGTACCCCATCCAGGCCCAGCTGCACCTCTCTACTTCCCTGCTCCTCCTTTGGGAACTGGTAGCAAACCTGCTCCCTTCAGCTCTTAGATGCTGTATCTTGCCCAGCTAGTGGATAGAGGATGACATCTGAAACTTGGTTACAGGCTCCCAATAAAGTTTCCTCCAGACCTTGAACTGCCGTGGTACCGCCTGATGACATGAGCTCATGCACGCGCAGTATGCACACACTCTTCCTGGGCTAGGGTGGGGAAAGGGTGGACTTAGAGACCTGGGTTTCTTGTTAGTGTCCAGCAGATGGGAAGGGGTATGAGAGCACCAGGTACCTGGGGGGCTGTCCTAATAACACTGGGCACACTGAGGGAGGCGGTCAGTAACTTACTTTGTGTTCCAGCTGTTGTTATAATTCTTGCGTTAATGACAGGTTGAAAGAGTTGGACAAGAGACACATTTTTTCAGCATAAGTTTTATGAGTTAATTTTTCTCATGGTGCCTCTCCCCTACCTGTTCTTCCCTTTCTTTTAGTGCTGCTGTCATCATTTTCCTGAAAAGCCTCATTTGATTTCCTCAGCCCCTTTTTTTCTGCAGACTTATATGCTTTCTTGAGCACAAGAGCACAGGGACTACCTAGTTATCTGCAGTCAAGCAGCTTGAGTGACTAGTTGAACAGGCCTTTGAATGAGAACAAGCTTGTTCTTCTAAACTTTGCTTTCCTGTGTTTGTGTTTTTGAACCCATCATAGTGGCATTGTGGGTCCCTGGGCCTCACATGAGGCTAGGAGAGTGCCACCTCCCTTCATGAGCCTGCCCTGTAGCTAACTCATATCCAAGTCAACATGGGTCTGAACTGTTATCTTAATAGCCACCTGACTACACCTCACCTCCTTGACTTCTAAGCTTAGGCATTGACTCTATTTCTGCCTCCCCCCGCATCCCCCATGAAAAAAGTTTAACTGTAATGCAAAATAACCGAGGAGCTTACAAATACCTTGCTTGGCTTTTAGATGTACAGGAAACAGGCCACATCTTATGCTCACACTGGACTACAATACCTGACCATTACTAATGCACACCAGATGGAAATGTTGCATGGTAAATAACATATCTTCTTGGTTATTATACTTTATATGAGATTTATTATAAACCTAATTCTAATTCAGTGAATGCCATCAACAAATTGTACGATGGGTCATTTTCACTTTGGGGTGTAAAAGAATTAAGAAAGTTGAGAGGCAAAGCGTATTAGAAAACAGTCTTAATAAATTTAATTAATGATGCTTACAAAGCCACATTTATTCAAAAATAATGTTTTCTATACATATGATGACATGGGAAGTCTTAGGTCATCCCTGAGAAAACAAAATAAAGATAAGCAGCTAAAAAAAAACTGATTTTGATACTTTGCAGTAAAAAGACAGTCTTGGTGTTTGAATTATAACAGAACTGTCACTGAAAAAGGAATTTTTGACCAAAAGCATGCCAATGCTGTTAGCAGGTACATGGATCCATTAGTTCATCTCAAAAGTGAAGGCAGGGCTCTTGTCTGCCCTTCCGTAGAGATCCCACAGACCAGGGGCGCCCACTGCAGAGCACCACCGCCTGCTGAAATAAGGGCATGCCTCTTCGCCATAGGGCCAGGATGGGGAGGGGGCCTAGGAACCTGAGTCCATGAGTGTGTACCCAGTATTCTCTGGGCCACCCAACTTCATCGGTAAGCTCTAGCACTGCAGGCAGCAGTCGGAAACACTTAAAGACAAGTTTTCCAGAGCTGTGGAGATCATTGGTTACAATTAAGGAATTTGCTCATATAATTAGGCTGCTGGTGTTTGATCAGAGAATCTGGAGGAGAGGAGAAGGCTTTCCCTTTCCAGAGTTATGATGATTTCATTCCTTCAAGCTTGTCAGATACACAATTCATGTCTTGTCAGATACACAATTCATGATGCCACAAGTATAAATTTAAATTTCTAGTAAACACATTAAAAAGTAAAAAGCAATAAGTGAAATTAATTTAGCAATATATTTTTTTCCAACCATATACAGGCATTGGCTCTTAAACTTTTTTGGGGTTACCCATGCTTTGGAGAGGCTGGTGAAGCATGGAGCCTCTCCCCAGAAATGTGTATCTATTCGCACACAGAAAAATACACAGAACTTCAGAGTCTTCATGGACTGGCCCGTAAGCCTGTCTTTGGAGTCCTGCAGGGTCCGAGAACCCCAGCGTAAAAGCCCTTGTTCTAAGGAATCTTCAAGCACTCTTCATCTTCCTGCCTCCCTGAAGGAAGAGAAAACACAAAAAATGGGGGTATTAGGGAGTATACCTGTTGTGGTATACTCTCTAATCCTGAAATTCTCAGTTTCAGAAGGATAATCATCTCTTTGGCTTAACAGTAGGGGCTGTGTGTAAAATATATATCACAGTCAGCATGTTTCAATAATCATATATACAGTGTAGTAACAAATATAATGAAAAATTGGCTAGGCTATTATAGTACAAGCTTACAGAGAAAATTTATTGAAAATAATACATTTTTTAGAGAATGAAGCCCTCAGTACTGACTCATACAAGTGTGCGTGCCTATATTTGCACTGCATTTTACCCAGCTGCCAGACAAATCATCACCACCTAGATAAAATCTTCTTCAGGTTTAACCTTTGTCTTAAAAGGGTTGCATGAGTCAGAAGACTAATTTTGAATCTCTGACTCCAATGTCTGACTCTCAAGAGTATTTACCCTTTTCTGTTAACATCTGAACTTCCATTTATATTGCTCGGATATTAGTCTTCACGCCGCCATGTTGAGTATCTTCTTTTTATATCCTCTGAAAGTCTTCATGAGCAATACTCTAATATGGAGACTACTTAGTGGCAAAAATAAAGGTTTTGAAATGAGACAGACCTGGGTTTCTTGTCTTGGCTCTGCCACTTCTGACTGCTGTTGTCTTGGACAACTTAACCTTCTCTGGCTTCAGTTTGTTCATCTGGAAAAATGGAGACCAGTATCAGGGTTAATGGAATCACAAGCTATATTAGTTTGCTAGGGCAGCCATAACAAAGTGCCGCAGACTAGGTGACTTAAACAACAGAAAGTTATTCTCTCACTGTTCTGGAGGCTGGAAGTCTTGAGGTCAAGGTGTTGGCAGGCTTGGTTCCTTCTGAGGCCTCTCTCCTTGGCCTGTAGGTGGCCTGTGTCTTCACAAGGCCTTCCCTCTAGGTGTGTCTGTCCTTATCACCTCTTCTTATAAGGACACCAGTCATATTGCTTTAGGTCCCGCCCACCCTACTTGCCTCATTTTAACTTAATTACCTCTTTAATGACCCTGTCTCCAGAAATAGTCACATTTGGAGGCACTGGGGGGTAAGGACTTCAACATACGGATTTGAGGGGTGGGGGGACACAGTTCAGCCATGATGCAAGCACATAGTGCCTGATGCATCATAGACTCAGCCTTCTTTTTATTACTGACCTCAGCATCATTGAAATTGCACAGACTTTTAAGTGCACCCTGCATGTCTCTACTGTTAGGCACGCTAGACCTACTGAAACAGGCAACCCTGTATTATGGCGGGCTTACCCTGGCCTCTGTCATCAGGCAAGAGGCCATTTCTTCCTTCTGCCCCAGATTCCGGATGTTATATCTTTAAGACAAGTCATCCTTCTGTCTCCTCTTCCCCCGTCAGTCTCCCAGCACAGTGCCAGGGTTCTTTTGCTCACCTGCTGTTTCTAAACTCAGTCATTGCCTTCATCTTCAGAATTACTGGCCCCAGCTGGCTTCCCTTCCAGACACTTTTTTCTGATCATTGCATCTCTGGCAGCAGCCCCTGTGCCTTGATTTGGAAACTGCCCTTGTCATATCTGAGCAAGTATCACCCAAGGCCTCAGGTTAGTCCTATGTGGCCTATCTTCCTTCTCCTCTGCTGCCCTCAGCCCTGTAGCAGAGGCTGCCCAGAGGGTCTGCAGAAGAGTGTTTGTCCTGCACCGGCACCTCAGAGAGGCAGTGCTCAGGCACCCAGTGGTGGCCCAGCAACAACCTGTCCCCTGGGACTGTTCACTCTAGGCTCTTCCCACTTCAGTCTGAGCATCCCCAGAGAAGCAGCCAGAAGAGCTTGTGTCCCTGGGCAACTGAGCAGCTCCTGAATGCTCCTTTTTGCACTTGTTTTTCTCTTTCAGCTGCAGCACTGTGGCTCCGTGAGCAAAGCCTGGGTGCCTGAGCAGCCACCATGGCAGCAGAGAGCAACCTGCAGAAAAGCTGATCACCGACAGAGATTGAGCGAACATGTGTGCGTGTGTGTACGCATGTGCAGAGGAAGGAGTGATGTATTTGCGTGTGCATGCATTTGTTTACACTCTTGTAATTCTGAACACTGCCTGGGTTGGAGGAGTACCTGCAGCAGCTTCACCTGAGCCTCCCGACATGAGGCTTAGAGGTCATGGTAGTGACTTTTAGCCAAGACTGATCCCTGCGAGCCAGTCGCCTTGACTGAATAGATGAGCAGTGGGACCCTAGCTGGGATTCTGGCATCGGCCCTCCCTGCAAACCACCCCCCTGAGTCCTCAATCCCTCCCTCACATCAGACTGAGGAGCAGGAAGACAACACTGCTGGCTCTTGTCCAGAGCCTGGAATTCTAGAAGGAGCGAGAGCCCTGCTGAGGCTGGGCAGGCTCAATGGACGATGCTGTCCAGACAGTCACCTGGCCTGGCTCCTTTTTTTTTTTTTTTTAATGCCCTGTCACTCAGGCATCTGGGACTGAGCACAAGGCTGTGGACAGATCTGGTAGGTCTCCACCACCATGTGGACGGACCCAGACACCTGACTGGTGTGCTGTGTGCATAGTACTTAGGTGGTAGCCCAAGAAGTGTATCTCCCTTTTCAGGTCTGAAAACCTATGGTGAGGACAGAATTCCAGCTCTCACTCTTCCTTTCCCAGAAGCAGAGAGCCAGGCTCAGAGCTGACTGTAGAGCTTTAGTTCCTCCACCAGCAGGAGGCCAGGCTCCTGGTGGTGGAGAGCCCCCTGGCTCCTCTGGCCACCCTCCAGGGCACAGTGCTGCCACTGGGGTCAGCTGACACCCAGCCAGGGAAGCCATTCTAGTCTGTTCTCCAGCTTCCAGGGCCTGCCTAGGACATGTCAGCTGCCATGTCAACTCTCCCAGTAGCTGGACATCAAGGACCCAGGCAGGTGGACTCAGGTGGGGACTGCCAGGGACAGCAGAGATCCCACTCAACATACCAATCCTTCTAGAAGCAGCAGGTGGGTGGTTTGATCCAAAGAAGCCTAGGTCTTGCATTCCAGGAGTGGCCTGTGCCTCCCACCTCAACCATCCCACTATTGAAGGCCTGTATTGAGAAAGACATAATGAAAAGTTGGAATGTGTGGTCAGCTGGAGCAAGTCTTCCTTCTACCCTGTGGCCTGCTTTTGAGCCACAAAGAGTGTGTGTGTGTGTGTGTGTGTCTGCACATGTAGCTGAGAGGCTAAATCCTCTGGGTTTTTGTCCTCACCTATAACATTAAGCTGGCCTCTGGGCCTTCTCCTTTCTACCTCCCCTGTGACCTTTCCTAGCCTCATAGCTGTTAAATCCCTTGGCTTCAAGCCTATTCCTCACTGTCCTCTGTCCTTGGGCCAGAACCCTGCGGTCGGGCCCCTGTCTTTTACAGCTGACAGCACATTTCCAGGCTTCCTCCTGAGATGTCCTCGGGTTTTCTCAGCCAGAGAGCTGTCTTTAGAGTCCAGCTATTGTATGTATGTCACTTCACTAGAAATATCCCATAATCATGTGGGGGAGAACAGGGCACAGGTGATGGTGTGCATTCACTTCACAGCACTCGGTTGGGGGCTTCCCTGTTCCCCTTAACCCCAGCCAGGAGGAAAGAGATTCAGGGGCTACTGCCAGAAGTGGGGTAGAGGGAGCCTGGGAGGGCTGGTCTGAGAAACTGAGAAGGCCAGAGTCAATAGTCCATAGCACTTCAAATACCGTGATGACTCCTTTTCCTGCCTCTGGTAATGGCTTTCTTCCCTAAAATGGAGATTGTCAGGACCACCTCCCCCTACTTCTCCACCAGCCCTGGCATCTGACTCATTTCCACTGGAATGAAGCAGTCCAGCCCCAGAGCTGGAGAGGACTGGGGAAGAGAAGGTGCATGCAGTGGCCTGGAGCTCCACAATGGCTTTGTGCTGCCCTTCTCCTGGCCCAGGTATCCCTGGGAGCTGCCGCGGAGCATTGCCCCAATCCTGGCGCATGGGCCAGCATGGGGAAGAGATGGTCGCAGGCAAAATGCACTTTATACAGAGATTTTTCTATTGCTGGGAAGGTGTGTTTCTCCCACAGATTGTGAATATTCACTTGTTTCATAAATGTCTGATCCTGTCTGAGCAAAGCTGTGCTGTTGTCAATCTTGTGGGAGGTCTGGGGACTGGGCGTCAGTAAGGCTGAGCCTGAGTGACTCCATCTTGACCAGACCATCTTGGTCCAGCTGGAACTAAGAGCCTCTACCCCGTCTTGGAGGTGGCAGGGAGTAGAGGGGTGGGGAGAGGGGAGAGGCTCCTAAGTGAGCAACTGGAGCAGACTAGTGGCGGCTCCAGAGCTTGGTCGGAGTTGGGAGCCAATCGGCCAGAATGGTGCAGAGCACTCCAGGTCTGGAATGAGGATCCTGGGTGCTATCCTGCAGTGACCCAGCCCTGAGCCCACTTAAACCTTCCAGGCTAGAGACCAGTCAGTGCAGAGTCCTCTCCAGGCCCTCAGTCCATCCTTTAGCTCACCTTAGCCACTTCAGCACTGTGTGGTTTGAAGAGTTATAAGCCCTCTGGCTCTGGCTAGAAGGCTGAGATCTGCACACAGCCAAGCCCACGGCCTGGATGTTGACTTTGTGTCATGCCGTCTGGCCAGAGTGGCCCCTCTGGTGCAGTGTGCATGGGCTTTCCTGTCAGGGTTTCTAGCTTTGGACCACTGGAAGTAAAGATCTGTTAGTGCACATTCCAGCTTCTATAGAATAGGGCTCAAGCAAGGCCCAAGAATATCACAAGCTGCCGCACAGAATGAGAAAGGGAAAAAGGGAGGGACTTGACCCTGGAACTCATTCTTGGCTCTACTCTGAAGCTCCTGATGACCCTTTCTCACCAAGACCTGGACCTGCCCTTCCCTCTGTCCCTTCTCCTGGCTTCTCTAATTTTGCTTCAGCTTAACCTTGGGAGCTAAGATACCTTTCTTCTCGAGCAAAAGATTCTGGAAGATGTCTTACATACACACGCCTGACCTGAGGATGCTCCTTAGTTGAGACAAGCACACACTCTGAGCAACAATTATTAGCCGCTATAGCAAAACTGCTTCCCGGGAAGGAAAAGCCAGGCACCATACCAGCAGGTGGTTGCTGCTTGGGCCTAGTGAAAAGAGCCTGAGCCAGGAGAGCAGGAAAAACAAAGTGGCCAAGGGACAGGGAGAGGTGAGGTAGCCAAGGCCTTTGGCTCTAGGTATTGGGACAGTCTCGGGGCCGGAGCTGGGGGGTTGTTTACTGCAGGGCAGGTGTCCGCAGCTCCTTTCTGGGTGCTACATTGGAAAAGGGGGTGGGTGGCATGACAAATCGGCAGTCCGGGTTTGAAAATAGGATTCCACAAGCTGGGGAACAATTTGCTCTGCCCCTTCAGAAAGAGGTGAACACAGAACCTCTGCAGTTCTCTCTAGTGACCAAGAAGCCAGTGAGGTTTAGTCAGAGGCTCTGTGACCCACCAAGGCTGGGGCCGTAGCCTTGGCTTGTATAAGAGTATCCAGCAGTCCATGCTCTATGAAGGAACTCACAGGCTTATCCCTCTTAGGGGGCGACTAGCAGGAAACCATGGCCTGAATTTATCAGCAGTAGAGGTGCTGGAGGGAACAGAAAAAACACCAAAAGAATCCCAAGAAGCCAACTGTGGGGGCAGGAGGAAAGGCCCCAGGTCTTAGAATGTAGAAAGGCAGCCATGCAATGTCTGTGGGTACAAAAGAGGAGTGTTCTGCAGGAAATTAATTGCACTAAGCGCGAAGAGGGAGAAATCTGGGAAAGTCCTGATGTGACAAAGGAGAAGCTGAAAGAAGGCAGAAGTTCAGCTCATTAGTAGCTGCTGGGTGCCGAAAGGTGGTTTGGGTCAATCTTTAGAGGAGACCCTCTAGGGAGAGTCCTTGGGAGGGTCCTCTCAAGGTAAGGGAACAAACAGGGTGAGACCTGGATCCCAGCAGGAGGTAGGGTGTTTCTGGCCTCTGATGACAACATATTTGTATTGCGTTTCATCCTCACAACAGCTGTGAGAGGGATCTTTACTGTCCCCATTTCACAGACGAAAAAAACAAAACCCTTAGGACTGTTAAGTCACTAATGCAAGGAAACAACACCTTTTCACAGGAAAAGCCAGGCTGTAACTTCACACCACCTGACTCCAAACCTGTCTACACCAGAAGCCCACTCCTGACACCCTCTCTCCTTTTTCTGCCTTCCTCCACGACCCTCTTCCTGTCCGCCTTCTGTGCTTTCTATGGGTGGCCAACTAAGGCCCTGGGAACCAGGTTCCCGCCATTAGTTACCTGATACCCAGGCGACAGGTCCATCCCGCACGGGGCCTTCGCGGAAGGGAAAGGGGACAGACGAGTCAGTGTAGGATTTAGGGCGGGGTGGGGCCAAGCCTGGGAGTCGCTACTCCAGCACCTCGGAGAGCGCCTGCGGGGCGGGGCGGGGGCGGGGCTGGGGCGGGGCGCACGAGACCCTGGCCGGGGCCCGGGGACGCGCGCGGGGGCGCTCGCGCCAGTCCCGAGAGCGGCGCGCGGTCCGGAGCCGCGCCCTGCCCTGCGCAGGTGTTCCCGTGCGCCCTCCCCAGCCAGAGCCCCGCGGCCGCGGCGGCCTCTCGCCGCCCTCCCGCCTCCTTCCCCTCTGCCACTGCCGCCTCCGCGCCGCGCTCCGTCCGGATGGCCAGGGCTGTGCCGGAGAATGGCGGAACGAGAGAGCGGCGGCCTGGGCGGCGGGACCGCATCCCCGCCTGCCGCCTCCCCGTTTCTGGGGCTGCACATCGCATCGCCGCCCAATTTCAGGTGAGAATCGACCGCCGCTGCGCCCCGCCCTTCAGCCCGGGCTGATCTCCCCGGCCCTTCTCCCCCAACCTCGTCCCCACCACACACACCCCAGGCCCTGGAACGAGAGGGCGTCGTGGGTTGTGGTCTCTTGCCTGGACGGGGCCCCCAGAATCCTGCTCAGCCTCAAGTCCAGAATGATAGCGGCTGCATGTCCATGGTGCAGTGTCCTCCGCCATTCCATGTCCTAAGCTAGCAGATTCTGAGCTGGAATTGTTGGAGGGGGCGCAGAGGCCGCCTTCTCCCCCACCTGGGGGCTATGGCGGGGCCTGGGTCAGGACTGAGATTCCAGAGGAAGCAGGCAGAGGGGTCGCTTTGCCTGGGTCCAATCCAGACGGCTCTGAATAGAGATGGGAACAGACTGGGGTGCTCCACGGGTGCCAGTTTCTTGGGGCAGCCGACAGCCTTGGTGCTGGAAGGAGGGAGTCGTGGGCCACTCCCCCAGGCCTGGCATGGCCAGGCCCCCTCTGTGGATTTAAGAAAGCTCCGACCTGGTCAGGTGAGCAGGTGCAGAAGACAGTCTTCACCGCGAGATCCTCGGCTGGGCTGTGGGTCAGGGAGTCTGGTTTGGGTAACCCAGGAGTAGTCAGGCACATTGGGAGGGGAGGGGGCCGTGCTGGGGTCCCCTTTCTGATCCAAGCTCCCTCTTCCCCCTTTCCCTGATTCCTGTCTGGTGTTAGAGAAGTGGATTTCAGGGAAGTGGCCAGCGGGTTGTGGGGGATGGGATGGGTGGCCCTCCTCCATAATCCTGGCCGCAGCTGGAGATGAGGAAGAGAAGGGTGTGACTGCTCTGGAGCCTAGAAGAAGGAAGCCTAGACATAGCCCATTGTTTCTCCATCTAATGAGCCGGTGCCTTCCCCTCTCCTGGGGCCCCCACCCAGACGGGCCCCAGCTGGGCTCTGGCGCCAGCCCCTGTTCTGACCAAGGGGTTGCTGACTCCCTGGCCCTCAGGTGGGCAGGAACCCCTGGGGAGCTCTAATGGTATCATCAGGACTAGAAACCTCCCCCCCAGAGGCCCTGAGCTGAGCTGGAAGACCAGAGCGAGGAGGCCAAGTCTGAAGGCTCAGGGACGGGGGCCGTGGTGGTTAATGCCTCAGAGCAACAAGGCTGAAGGCCGAGACAGACCTAACCTGATGGGACACATGCTGCCTACATGCAAACACTGCCTTCCTCAGAGGAGGCCCCTGGGCAGAGGAAGACCACAGAGTTCCGACGGCCCTGAGTTCCAGTCCTAGCTCCACCATGCCTAGCCACCTGACCTGAGCAGGTTTTTGTCCTCTCTGGGTCCCACCTGGTAGGAGAGCTAATTAATATTGGTCCTTAATGTACCTCAAGTCAGCGCTCAACTAGTGTCAGCCCTCTGTGCTAGCAGACATTTATATAAGCTCATTACTGCTCCAGGCACATTCCCACTGCTGACACACTTAACCCTCATAACCACCCTGGGTCATTGGTCTGCCCATTATGTAGAAGAGGAGGTTGAGATTGAGGAAGGCAGCAGAGTGGATTGCTTGAAGATCCCAAGGAAGTCAGAGCCCAGGGCAGGTCTGTGCATGCTCAGTCCACTCGACCTCCAGGCCCTGCTTCTGGCCCAAAGGACAGCTCTGCCTCCCCCGGCTGCTTCTTGACCCCCAGGTGACAGGGCTTTCCATCCTGCCCTTCCCCTGGCAGGTGGATGCCAGTCAGTGAGGGTGTTCAGCCCTGGGCCTGGTGGGCAAGGGTGGCATTCTACCAAGGCTGAGGCGTGGGCCGACCGTCCAGGACACTGTGGCCTGGCTGCAGAGACTAGGCCAGTGCGTGGGAATAATAAGGGCAGTGTCTCTGGCCCCCATGGCCTGCCCAGCAGCCCCTGCTGCCCTTTCCCTTGTGTCACTCCCATATTCCGGACCCCAGCTTGCTTTAACCCTGTGTGGTTACCGCTATCTCATGGCTCTTTTGTGGGGCTGTGGCTCCAACTGGACTGGGTTTGAGTCCTGGCTCAGCCCTCGTAGCTGTGTGCCCCAAGACTGGGCACCTGCTCAGGGCGGTCCTAAGACTTGGATAAGATGAAAATTGTTAAGTGTTTCAGAGCTGAGGAGAGCTGCATTCCTGCAGGGCTATTGGTGATGATGGTGGTGATGATAGCGGTGGTTGTGGAGGTGATGTGTGCCCCCAGCACTACTGTCAGCTTCCAGAAGAAATAAGGGGTCAATACCTAAACTTTGGGGTGCTCAGTGCTCAGCACAAAGTAGGTGCTTGGCAATGCCTTATTGGTCTATTATTCGGTTAAGGATAAAATTGGGTGCTGTCCTCCTAGAGTACAGAGCATAACAGTGCACAGGGTCAGAGAATGACGGTGGTAACCGCTGACACTCGGGAGACGCTCACTTTGCACCCCACCACTGTAAACATTTTCTGTACAAGAGCGTTTAGTCCTCAACAGAACCCTGTTGTCGTAAAGAGGCAAAAAGAGGGTAGGTAAGTAGCAGAGCTGCGCTTTGAACGCAGGCAATCTGATTTCAGAGCCACCTGCAGCCCTGGGGGAGTTTGCGGAAGAGCGAGCATGATGCGACCTGGCAGGGTGGCAAGCATTTGTTTGTTGGTAGTTGGTTTAAATAAATGTGTTTTATTTTCTGTCATAGAAACGCTACAACCAGTTATTAGTAGTTACCTCTCAATTTGGTATGGGAGCAGGGAATTTCACTTATTTTACATACTTAAAAAAATTTTTTTATTAAGGTATTATTGATATATACTCTTATGAAGGTTTCACTTGAAAAAACAACGTGGTCACTACATTTACCCCTATTATCAAGTCACCACCCATACCCCAATGCAGCCACTGTCCATCAGTGCAGTAAGATGCCACAGATTCCCTGTTTGCCTTCTCTGTGCTACACGATTTTCACCGTGACCCCCCACACCATGTGTACTAAACATAATACCCCTCAATCCCCTTCTTCCTCCCTCCCCACCCGCCCTCCCACACCCCTCCCCTTTGGTAACCAGTAGTTCCTTCTTGGAGTCTGTGAGTCTGCTGCTATTTTGTTCCTTCAGTTTTGCTTCGTGTTATACTCCACAAATCACAGAAATCATTTGGCACTTGTCTTTCTCCACCTGGCTTATTTCACTGAGCATAATATCCTCCAGCTCCATCCATGTTGTTGCAAATGGCAGGATTTGTTTCTTTCTTATGGCTCAATAGTATTCCATTGTGTATATGTACCACATCTTCTTTATCCATTCATCTACTGATGGATACTTAGGTTGCTTCCATTTCTTGGCTATTGTAAATAGTGCTGCAATAAACGTAGGGGTGCATATGTCTTTTTGAATCTGAGAAGTTGTATTCTTTGGGTAAATTCCAAGGAGTGGGATTCCCGGGTCAAATGGTATTTCTATTTTTAGTTTTTTGAGAAACCTCCATATTGCTTTCCACAATGGTTGAACTAGCTTACATTCCCACCAGCAGTGTAGGAGGGTTCCCCTTTCTCCGCATGCTTGCTAGCATTTGTTGTTCTTAGTCTTTTGGACGGTGGCCATCCTTACTGGTGTGAGGTGATATCTCATTGTGGTTTTAATCTGCATTTCCCTGATGATTAGTGATATGGAGTATCTTTTCAGGTGTCTGTTGGCCATCTGAATTTCTTCTTTGGAGAACTGTCTCTTCATATTCTTTGCCCATTTTTTAATCGGGTTATTTGCATTTTGGGTGTTGAAGCATGTAAGTTCTTTATATATATTGGATGTCAACCCCTTGTCAGATATGTAATTTACAAATATATTCTCCCATACTATAGGATGCCTTTTTGTTCTGTTGATGGTGTTCTTTGCTGTACAGAAACTTTTTAGTTTGATGTAGTCCCATGAGTTCATTTTTGCTTTTGTTTCCCTTGCTCGAGGAGATGTGTTCAGGAAGAAGTCGCTCATGCTTTTATTCACGAGATTTTTGCCTATGTTGTCTTCTAAGAGTTTTATGGTGTCATGACTTACATTCAGGTCTTTGATCCATTTTGAGTTTACTTTGTGTGTGGGACTGAACAATAATTCAGTTTCATTCTCTTGAATGTAGCTGTCTAATTTTGCCAACACCAGCTGTTGAAAAGGCTGTCATATCCCCATTGTATATATTATCATATATTAATTGACCACATATGGTTGAGTTAATACCTGGGCTCTCTACTCTGTTCCATTGGTCTATGGGTCTGTTCTTGTGCCAGTACCAAGTTGTCTTCATTACTGTGGCTTTGTAGTAGAGCTTGAAGTTGGGGAGCATAATTCCCCCAGCATTATTCTTCCTTCTCAGGATTGCTTTGGCTATTCGGGGTCTTTTGTGGTTCCATATGAATTTTAGGACGATTTTCTCTAGTTCATTGAAGAATGCTGTTGGTGTTTTGATAGGAATTGCATTGAATCTGTAGATTGCTTTAGGCAGGATGGCCATCTGGACAATATAAATTCTTCCTATCTATAAGCACAGGATGTGTTTCCATTTATTGATATCTTCTTTAATTTCTCTCAGGAGTGTCTTGTAGTTTTCAGAGTATAGGTCTTTCACTTCCTTGGTTAGGTTTATTCCTGATATTTTATTCTTTTTGATGCAACTGTAAATGGAATTGTTTTCCTGATTTCTCTCTCTGCTAGTTCATTGTTAGTGTATAGGAATGCCACAGATTTCTGCATATTAATTTTGTATCCCCCAACTTTATTGAATTCAGATATAAGATCTAGTAGTTTTGGAGTAGATTCTTTAGGTTTTTTTATTTATTTTATTTATTTTTTATTTTGGTATCATTAATCTACAGTTACACGTGCAACCTTAAGGTTACTAAACTCCCCACTTCATCAGGTTCTTTACGGTTTTTTATGTACAATATCATGTCATCTGCAAACAGGGACAGTTTAACTTCTTCCTTACCAATCTGGATGCCTTTTATTTCTTTGTGTTGTCTGATTGCCATAGCTAGGACCTCCAGTACTATGTTGAATGAAAGTGGGGAGAGTGGGCATCCTTGTCTTCTTCCTGATCTTAAAGGAAAAGCTTTCAGCTTCTCGCTGTTAAGTGTAATATTGGCTGTAGGTTTGTCATATATGACCTTTATTATGTTGAGGTACTTGCCCTCTATTCCCATTTTGTTGAGAGTTTTTATCATGAATGGATGTTGAATTTTGTCAAATGCTTTTTCAGATCATGTGGTTTTTGTCCTTCTTTTTGTTGATGTGGTGGATGATGTTGATGGATTTTCGAATGTTGTACCATCCTTGCATCCCTGGAATAAATCCTACTTGATCATGATGGATAATTTTTTATGTATTTTTGAATTTGGTTTGCTAATATTTTGTTGAGTATTTTTACATCTATGTTCATCAGGTATATTGATCTGTAATTTTCTTTTTTGTGGGTGTCTTTGCCTGGTTTTTGTATTAGAGTAATGCTGCCTTCATAGAATGAGTTTGTAAGTATTCCCTCTTCTTCTACTCTTTGGAAACTTTAAGGAGGATGGGTATTAGGTCTTCACTAAATGTATGATAAAATTCAGCTCTGAAGCCATCTGGTCCAGGCGTTTTGTTCTTAGGTAGGTTTTTGATTACCAGTTCAATTTCGTTGTTGGTAATTGGTCTGTTCAGATTTTCTCTTTCTTTCTGGGTCAGCCTTAGAAGGTTGTATTTTTCTAGAAAGCTGTCCATTTCTTCTAGGTTATCCAGTTGGTTAGCATATAATTTTTCATTGTATTCTCTAATAATTATTTGTATTTCTGTACTGTCCATAGTGATTTTGCCTTTCTAATTTCTGCTTCTGTTTATGTGAGTAGACTCTCTTTGTTTCTTGATAAGTCTGGCTAGGGGTTTATCTATTTTATTTTCTCAAAGAACCAGCTCTTGCTTTCATTGATTCTTTCTATTGTTTTATTCTTCTCGATTTTATTTATTTATGCTCTAATCTTTATTATGTCCCTCCTTCTACTGACTTTGGGTCTCTTTGTTTTTCTTTTTCTAGTTTTGTTAATTGTGAGTTTAGACTGTTCATATGGGATTGTTCTTTCCTGAGGTAGGCCTGTATTGCAATATACTTTCCTCTTAGAACTGCCTTTGCTGCATCACACAGATTTTGCAGTGTTGAATTATTGTTGTCATTTGTCTCCATATATTGCTTGATCTCTGTTTTTATTTGGTCATTGATCCATTGGTTTTTTAGGAGCATGCTATGAAGCCTCCATGTGTTTGTGGGATTTTTCATTTTCTTTGTGTAATGTATTTCTAGTGTCATACCTTTGTGGTCTGAGAAACTGGTTGGGACAATTTCAATCTTTTTGAATTTACCGAGGCTCTTTTTGTGGCCTAGTATATGATCTATTCTTGAAAATATTCCAGTGCACTTGAGAAGAATGTTTATTCTGCTGCTTTTGGGTGTAGAGTTCTGTAGATGTCTGTTAGGTCCATCTGTTCTAATGTTGTTCAGTGCCTCTGTCTCCTTACTTATTTTCTGTCTGGTTGATCTGTCCTTCAGAGTAAGTTGAAGGTTCCTAGAATGAATGCATTGCATTCTATTTCCCCTTTTAATTCTGTTAGTATTTGTTTCACATATGTAAGTGCTCCTGTGTTCGGCACATAGATATTTATAATGGTTATATCTTCTTGTTGTAGTGACCCTTTTATTATTATGTAATGTCCTTCCTTGTCTCTTGTGACTTTCACTCTCTGGTGGCTTTTAATAGTCTGTCCTTATCCTTGATCTTTGCCATTTTAATTACTATATGTGTTGATGTTGTCTTCCTTTGGTCCCTTGTGTTGGGAGATCTGTGCATCTCCATGGCCTGAGAGACTATCTCCTTCCCCAGATTGGGGAAGTTTTCAGCAATTACCTCCTCAATGACACTTTCTATCCCTTTCTCTCTCTCTTCTTCTTCTGGTACCCCTATAATGCGAATATTGATCCATTTTTCTCTCTGTGCCTCAGCTTCTTTATATTCCTCTTCTCTAGTTTCTATTTCATTTATCGTCTCCTCCGTCATGTCTGATCTGCTTTTAATACCCTTGTGCTCTTCAATGATTGGATCTCTGACCAGAATTCATTCCTGAGTTCTTAAATATCTTTCCGTACCTCCATGAGCATGTTAGTGATTTTTATTTTGAAATCCCTTTCAGGAAGATTTGTGAAGTCAGTGTCATTTAAATCTTTCTCAGGAGTTGTATTAATAATTTTACTCTGAACCAGGTTCCTCTGGTGTTTCATATTTGTATATGGCGGCCTCTAGTGCCCAGAAGCTCTACTCTCTGGAGCTGTTCAGCCCCTGAAGCAATGTTGGGGGTCACAGGGGAGTGGTATTGGTGACTGAGGGGAGGAAAGAGCTTTTTCCTGCTTCACGGCTGCTATGCCTGTCTCCACTGCCTGAACCAGTGGGCCAAGCACATAGATATAAGTCTTGATGCTTTGCATTTGTAGTTGCTGTAGACAGATCTTCCCTCTGACTGGCCTAACACCAGAGTAGGGTTTGCCGGTTTGCAAGCCAGGTGGGGCTGGCTGGGAGAAAGGCGCAGTAGGCTGCATGACACGGAGGGGGTCCTTGGAGCTGTGTAGCCAGCCACGGAGCTGGAGCACCTGAAGATTGTGAAAGCTCCCAACCTGCTGGGCAGAGTGCACCCGGACAATTTTGTGTACCTGTCCTTTCTCATGAGCAGTAAGCTCTGTGCAATCCTTGCCCTCTTGCTAAGGGCTTCTTTGTTAGAAAGTCCTTCAGACTGCCCGCCTTTCTTTCGTCCTAGAGCAGCCAGATATGGACCCCTGCTTTCCACAAGTGGCTGGAATCTCAGTCTGTCCAGGAGTTCTGCATATCTTAGCTTTTCAACCCTCTACTCACAAGAGTACCATGCAAACACCATGAAATGTAGGTTTGTGCTCCCAGAACAGATCTCCGGAGTTAGGTATTCAGTAGTCCCAGGCCTCCACTCGCTCCCCGCTCTGTTTCTCTTCCTCCCGCAGGTGAGCTGGGGTGGGGGAAGGGCTTGGGTCCCACAGGGCCACAGCTTTGGTACGTTACCCTGTTCCGTGAGGTCTGCTCTTTTCTCCAGGTGTACTCAGTCCAGCCCAGTCCTCTTTCCTGTTGCTCTTTCAGGATTAGTTGTATTAATTATATTTTCGTATTATATGCGGTTTTAGGAGGAAGCCTCTGTCTCACCTCTCATTCCGCCATCTTTAATTATTTTACATACTTCTGGATCATCTTACTTATTTCTCCAATAAGCATAGGCTGATTCTGTAACTTAACAAAATAATGAAAGAAAATTTAAAATTAAAGTGATACATGTTCTTTATAAGAAAAACTCTAGAAAAGAGAATTTAGAAACTTATTCAATAGATATATTGAGCTGGGTGGGTAGAGCCAAGGGGAGGGACGTGGACAGTCCGTGTGGGGGCGACAAAGGATGGAAAGTAGCGGGAGCAGCCTGCCCTGTGTGTGGAAGGGGAGTCACGGATTAGAGAGACCTTAGAAATCAGCTCATCCAAACCAAGCCTCTGCCTTTTAATATAGGAGACAAGAGAGGGTGTGTGGCTTCCCTGAGAACACACAGCAAGTCACTGGCAGAGCTGGGACAGAATCTAGGCCTCATGATTCTGTGTGGTGGTGGTTTTCCTTCCTCACACAGCCTCAGGGATGAGACACAAAGCCACTGAGAGGTGCAGAGACTCCTTACTCACCTCTTCAGAAGCGTGTACACGCTTGGCTGTTCCTTCATGCACTCAGCAGATACTTGCACTTTACTGGGTTCACTGGAGAGACGCTCCAGACATGGCACAGTGTGTGGCCATCGTGCAGGCGACAGTGTAGAGGGGAGACAGAAAGACAAGGCCTGAGCAGACAGGCTGATGGGTATGACGGTGACTCATCTCGGAGGCCTCGGGAGCCCAGGCTCAGCAGGTCCAAAAAGGCTCCTCTCAGTTCAGACCTGGTGGGAGGGAGCAGCATGGGGACTAGAGAGGGAGAGGGCGGTGATGGGGGGCTGCGGCCTGGTGGGAGGGAGACTGGGGCCCACAGGAGCCCGAGGCCTGTTCACTGACAAGCAGTGGGAACCAGCCAGCGTTCAGGCAGGAACAGCATCTGACTACTTTCTTGGGAAGGTCACTCTGGCTGACACATAGAGGGTGGGCAGGGGCTGGGAGGCCACTGGGAGCCGTCCCGCTGGGCGTGAAGAGAAGGAGGGGCGGGGGAGCATGTGCCTGTGAGGAAGGTTAGCCCACTTGGCGAGGGGCCTGGGATAAGGAGGTGGGGACACAGGAAGCTGGGCTGAAAGGGGAACCGGCCTCAAGATTTCCAAGGGGAGAGTCTGGACGGCCCCAGAGGCCCCAGTGGTTCATTCACTCAGCAGCATGTGCAGGTGCCCAGGAGGCACCACACATTGTTCATCAGGAGAGACATGATCCCACCCTTGCGGACCAGCTGCCTTTGAGCAGAGGCAAACGTTTGGAATGTCAGTGATCCAGAACTACCAGCAAGAGTGGCCAGGAGAGCCAGTAGCAGGCTGTTTGGCCTGCTCAGGGAGGTCAGAGGAGGCTTCGTAGCAGGAGCTGGCGAGGCAGGGGCCTACAGAGTTTGGGGGTGAGATGTGGGGGCTGGGGGGTGATGGTACAGGCTGCAAGCGAGGGGAGGTCGTGCTGAGTCTTTGGGCCACAGGTGAGAATTTTGGCCCCTTTTCCTAAAAGAGCTATGGGAAGCTGCCAAAGGATTCCGAGCTGGGGAGGGTTACAAGAGCAGATTGGATGTCAAATGTCAGTTTGTTAAATGTCGAATGGCTGCCCAGTGGAGAATGGCTGGTAGGGGAACCAGAGGGAAATGGAGAACCTGTTCAGATGAGCAGGCGACCCACAGGTGTCCTCAGGCCCCACTGGGAGCCAGCTCTGTGCTCGGCACTCCCAGGGTGACAGAGGGACAGGCTAGATGTTGGGACCATAGAGGCCCTCTGTTGCCAGAGGGGCCCGGGAGGCACCATGTTCAGGACTCAAGGTCACTTGGCTGGCATCCTTACCTCACTCCAGTGGAGCCAGGACTGGGAAGCCAGGAGTGGCCTCTGGACAGTCAAACACCTGGCTCAGGTGTGGCTTGGCTCAGCTAAGTTGTCGGCACTTCACCACTACCCCTTACTCTGCACATGTTTCTAACTCAGCCTGTTACTGGGCTGAAACAGCAAATTAGAAAGTGTGAGGGCTGCTATCAGTGGACCAAGGGTAACAGGGAGGTGTGACTGCACATGCCAAGTGAAAAGGCCACAGAATAAACATCAGAAGACAAATGGCATGTTTGTTCATTTAGGAGAGCTCAGCTCAGGAGGGGGTGGGAAGCAGAGAGGATGGCGTGTTCAGAATGCAATGCAGAGACAAGCTTGGCCAGAAGAAAGAACTGGGGGCCTTGAATATAAAGATAGACTCCAAAAGTCAGGGAGGTCTCAAGAGACCAAACTCTTACACATTTTCCAAGTGTGAATATGGATGAGACCCCTGGACCTGGCTCGCCTGAATAGGCAGCAGGTCCCGTGGATCAGCGGTAGCTGCTTCCAAGGGAAGCTGCTGAGGTCTCCAGGTCTGGAAGCGAGGGATGCTGACCTGCTACCCCACCGTTTGGAAGCCTGTCCTGTCCAGCTTGAGGTGGCATTGTGGTGGTGGTGGTGGGGGGGTGCTCAGGCTTCCATGGGGAAGGTGGGTCAGTAGGGAAGCTTCCTCCTCTCCTCCCTCTCTCCCTTCCTCCCCACAGTTACCTTCCTTGAGCCTGGAGAGACCAAGGGTCTTCCTGGCTTTCCTTTCACAAAATGTCTCCCGGGACTTTGGCTCGGAGGCTCAGAACATCCGATGCCTGGAGAAGCCGGAGGAAAAGGTGGGAGGTGGAGGGGTGGGGACAGGCGTGGGGTGACTTTCAAAGGGGACTCCTTGTACAGTCCATCCCCTTGACCTTGGCTGGGACCTCTCACAGCACGTTGCAATTCATGAACACTCCACTCTGTTCATCCCTACTAGCATCCCTGAAATGGGTGGGCAGGTATAGGTGGCTTCATTTTATAGGTGGGGAGACTAGACCTATGGCACCTTATATCTGAGCCTTGGTGCTCCTCATCTGTAAAATGGGCAAAATAAAGCCCTGTCCCAGGGCTGTGGTGATCCAGGGAGCTACAAGCATTAGGGGGACTGGTGGCCAGGGCATGGCAGCTGCTCAGGAGATGGAGCAGCTGACCCTCAGGAGCACAGGAGTCGGGCTTTGATCTCAGGCCTTCTGCTACCAAGCCTGATTTGGTGGCTGTTCCACCTTCCTGCCTCGCTTATGAGAAAAAAATCAGAGAAGGAGCTGCTCCCTTAACCCGCAAGTCCCCAGAACCAGGCTTGAGTGCAGGCTTGTGAGCCCTAGCCCATGCCGGCCCCAGACCTGCTGTCCCAGGAAGCAGTATATCAAGTGATGCTGAGGGTGCAGAGATGGGCCAGGAAGCCCCCAGCCCACACCCAAGCCAGACCTGCTGACCTGGCATGAACATTTCTGTGTGAGAGGAGGGGGTGGAGGCTCAGAATGCCCTTTGATGACATCTCATGGGCATGTGCTGAGTGCCCAGTGTGTGCAGGATGGCTCGCCAGCCCTGTCTTCCAGAAGCATATGGTCCAGACGGAGCGGGAGGGAGGCGGCCTGCAGTCATCATTCATGGGGTGCCTCCACCTTTGGAGCCGCTGGGGTGGGGGGGTGTCCGATGGAGACCTGGTTCTGTGTGCCCCACCACACTGCCTTAGGTCCACACATGGCGACACCATCACAAGCGAGGGGATGGCAGGTGACCAGGGAGTATTGCCAAGAGGGCTGTGAGGCACTGGCGCGGGGGGCCGGGAGGGCTTCCCGGAGGAGCAGGCATGCCTGGGCCTTCTAGCAAGCCCGGGTTGGAAGCCTGCCCGTGCTCCGCCCAAGCCCTGGGCTAGATGCAGCGGAGGCAGGTGTGGGAGGCACAGACAATCAACCGCACGTGCCCTTGAAGACCTTGAATGCTAGGCCAAGGGGTCAGCTGCTGACAGGGAGCCCTGGAGGATTTTGAGTGGGAAACAGAAGGGTGATATCCTAGGCAGCTTTGCGTGGTAGTGGTGTGTGGGATGGAGTGGTACAGGCATGGGGAAACTGAGGCAGGCCGGCCAGTTGGGTGGTCTGGGACTGCAGAGGCAGGCTGGACCAGTGCTGGGCAGTGAAGAGGAGACACGGATGTGTGCAAGGGTGACTGGCAGAGCAGAAGCATGGAGGGCACCTCTTGGTCAGATCCCCGGGGTGCCTCCTCTGTGACTGTTCAGGCAGCTGGTGTGCGGCGGCTGTTTTACTTCGTCCCAGCTGCTGTGTTCTCATCTCTGTGCTGGCCAGAGGTGGTGAGCTGCTCCGGCTTATTGCCTGGGCCGCCCTCCCCACTCCCACCCCCCACCCCCCACCCCAGTCCTGGGAACCTACCACCCTTATTATCCAGGTGAGAAGAGGCCTTCAAGAGCTCTCTGTCCCTGCAGCCCCCTTGCCCTGGCCATAATCCCTGCCTGTCATTCCCCCCAGGGGCCTTCCAGCGTCTGTGTGTGTCTGTCCTTAGTGACAGGAAGCTCCTCATCTCCCAGGCCACTCTTCCAGTCCTGCTCCAAGTCCTGGCTGTGGACTCTCCTATACCCATAGGCACTTCTGGGTGCTGAAGGATGGAACCCTAGAGAGGAGGCAGGGTCTACCAGAAACCCAGGGGGGGCAATAGAGGCAGCCCAAACCCAGCCAGCGCTGTCTGGACGCGGCCTGGGTCACAGAAACCTCCTGGATGAGTTGCAGGGGCTGAGCATGCCCCTGTGGATGAGACATCCATTTGTGGAGAATTTTGGAAGCCCTCCCATCTCATTGCCAGGCAGCCTGAGTGTGGTGCTGGCCCTTTAAAGCAGATCAGGGGCTGGCTTTTGGGGGGAAACATCCCAGGTTTCTGCCATCTGCTTACAAAGCCTGGGCCAGGAAGGGGGGCTGCCCCAGCCCCGACTGGGGCATCGGAAGGGCAGGTGGAGCCAGTGGCATTGATTGCAGTAACCTGATCCCGAGGGGGCGGCAGCAACAACAGCGCCAGAGCTACCGGCCAGGAGGAGGCTGCCTGCAGCCGAGGGCTGGGCCGCGAAGAGCTGGGGCTGGGGCCGGTCGGCAGTCACTGCCTTCTCTCCTGGCCCATCTATATTTAATGAGCTCCTTCAGCTTCTGCAGTGGGCAGGACGCGGAAAGGCAGGCCTGAGCAGTGGAGGCCCAAGGCCCCAGCCCTGCCCCGAGCTCTGGCCCCCCAATCCTTCTGGGCATGAGAGGGTGGCCCTGGGGCCCCGCCGCCCCCCAGCCGGGCAGGGTTCTCCATGCAGCTGGTGCTGAAGATGGATTCGAGCCCAGACGATGACAGCTGGCTGGAGGATCGGTGGGAGCGCTGGTAGGGAATGTGGGGTCTGGGGGAGGGGGAGCTGTGGGGGCAGCTCCGGTGAGCTCCGGGCTTCCATTTAGTCTGGTGGCAGTGAGAGGTGGGGGTGTGGGCCTCCTCGGTTCCCTGGGGGGCTGGATCACCACCTCTCCTTGGTGACCTTGGACTAGTGGGTCTCCCTTGCTCTGTGCCTCAGTCTCCTGGTCTTATTTTGGAAAACGCTCAGAATTCTCCCCAATGTCTCCAGCAGAATTCTCCCAAGTGTTCCACTCACACCAAACCAGGTGGAGTCCCCAGGGCTGGAGGCGAGCAGGTGCAGGGGGCAGGCAGGCAGGCACAGCCTTGTGCTGTGGGGTCGGGCACATGGGTGGCCCGGGGAGAAAGGGTTCTAGTACTGGCAGTTAGAATTACAGTGCCGAAGGGCTTTGGTCTGCCTCCTCAGCTCCTGACACCCCAGCCTGAGGCCTCCCCTGACCCTGTCTGCACAGCCTCCTGCTCAGGGTCTGTAGGCTGGGCAAGGCAGTTTGGGGTTAAAGAGATGAGACCAAGAACACAGAATGGGGGCATAGTCTGTCCTGGAATGGGCTGAAACTACCCACATCAACACCGTAGTTCCCTCTCTTGCTCCCAGGCCTCAAGAGGCATTGGTCCCCCTGGGCTGGGACATGGTGGCTGGGGAGGGCCTCCGCCAGCACCTGGGGTTTTATTGCTGTGGGGATTGCACAGGGAGGCCTCCCCCAACCCCCAACCCACCCCCACCCACTCCAGCATCACTTGGAGTCTCTTCTCAACTCTGTGTTCTCTGTGGATGAACTGGCCATGGCACCTGCCTTGACCTGGGAGATATTTCTCTGGCAGAGCTGAGGCTCTGACCAGCTGGGCCTTCTAGGCACTACCTCCTGGTTGGCAATCGGATGGACAGCTCGCAGCTGGGAGGAGCCGCCCCTCCCACCGCTACCCCGGGAGGACTGCCTTTTGGCGCGAGTCCAATCCCTGCCTGTTAATTACCCCTTGCGTTGGCGCCGGTGGACCCTAAGTCTCACTGTTTAGGGGCTCTGATCTGCTTTTGAGGGGCTGCCCCTTGGAAGAGGTACTAGGGATATGTCAGTGGGCTGAGCAGTCCCCTCTGTTGTAACTTTGGCTTCCTGTTCCTACCAGGCTCACCCATGACATCAGCCTGGAGGAGTTTGAGGATGAGGACCTCTCAGAGATCACCGATGAGTGTGGCATCAGCCTGCAGTGCAAAGAAGCCCTGTCCTTACGGGTAAGGAATCCCTGAGGCAGGATGGGAAGGGACAGGAGTGGGGGCATCCCCATATCTACAAAGGGGCTTTCAGGGGCTATACGGCACCCACATTGAGTGAAATAACATGCAAGAAACGGGAAGAGAATACAATGCCTGGCACATTTCAGGTGCTAGATCTCAATTTTTTTTTTTTTTCGGCCAGGGGCTAAGGCTGGAAGCAGCTCCCTTAACCTCCCACAAGAAGGGAGAGGGCGGGAGGTCTGGAGAGCTAGGATAGTAGCAGTTAGGGCCAAAGTTAAGGGATGGCTCATAACTACCCTAAATCCTTTCAAGAGCAGCCTTGGCAGAGGGCCCAGGCAGAGCAGGGCGGAGTCTGCTGGCCTCTGCGGTGCTTTGGGGCAGGAACCAGAGCCAAGGCGCTCCCTCGGCCACTGCTGCCCCAGGCCGAGCCGCAGGGCCTGACTTCTCCTCTGGCCCGCGTCCTGAAGACCCCTCTGCAGGGTTAACAGCGTTGCTGCTGCTCCGGGCTCCCCGACTTGGCCACATGACAGATGGCCCCTCTATCCCCAAAGTTCCGAATCCTGCTAAGAGGTCCTTAGCATCTGGGGAGCCTGGGGCAGATAGGGGTCCCCAGTGTCTTCAGAACAGGAAGAAGGGGCCGCTAGCCAGATGGAAGGTAAAGCACACGTCTAGGTTGCTAAAGCCCAGAGCTTCTCTCAGGCCCCAGGAGAGTGTGTGGCCAAAGTAGACACAGTGTTAGGAGAATGGTTAGCAAAGGAGAGCTGCATTGTGAGTTGGGATCCTGTGCCTGTCTCTGTGTTGACCTCCTGTTGGCCCCAGAGATTCTGTGAGCTCTGCCAGGCAAGAGGAAACCAAGTGGTGAGGATAACTTTCCAATACCTTACACCCCAACCCACCCTCTGGCGAGGCCAGGAAGGGATGGAAGCAGAGGCTATTTATTCTGGACTTGGGAGATGGTCCCAGGGCCCTAACATGGTCTGTTAGGTCACGCACCTGTCGGGATAACCACACTGCCCTCCATAGCAACGTGAACAAGCAGGCCCCGGAGAGGGTGGTCTCTGCACCCAAGCAGTTCTAGCTACAAGTGTCCCCTGCTTGGCCTTAGACAAGCTCCAGGGGGCTTTCACACAGTCTTGCCTCTGAGTCCTCGCCTCTCTGGGAAGCTGGAAGACAGTTAACTGGTGAGAGAATTGGAGGTACAGGGGATCCGTCCAAGGTGCCAGGGAGTTAGTGGCAGATCTGGAACTAGAACCAGGACTCTGATTACTAAGGTGAGGCTGGCCTGAGGGAAAACCTCAGGTAGAAGGGGCCTCGGACTGTGGGCCCAGGAAGGTGGGTGGGTGACCCCAGTACCTCGTCCAGGTGCCCCCCACCTGCCGCTGCCCCCATCCTGTTCAGCCATTACCATGTCCTCCTGTGGACGCCGTGGCCCTCCTGTAATCCCTCGCCTGGCTGAGGCGGTTTTCCCGGTCTTTCTCACAGACCCCTTCAATACGAATCTATCCCCAGACCAATCAATCAATCCCTTGTGGGGCCCCAACTCCTTGGCGACCCTGCGTCCCCATGGCAACAGCGGTGACCTCACTCTGGGCTCGCCTCACAACCCCGGTGAGGTCACCGGCCGTTACCAAGGGAACGGGAGGATACAAAGAGTCTGGAAGGGGGAACCGTGGGGAAGGGAGAGGTGTGCATTGTGAAAGGCACGGGCTGGAGTGGGGAGGCGGCGGTTTCGCGCACCCTCGCGGAGGGCGGGCGTGCGGGCGCGGCCCTCTCGCTGGGCTCCTACCCCACTCCCGGTCTCCCCGTTCCCCCCCGTTCGGGGGCGTGGAATGGACTCGCCCGAGCGGGGGGCGGTGCGCGGTGGCTTAGGCCCCGCCCAGGCCCGCCCCCTGACGCCTCTCCGTCTGCGCCGCGCAGCCCCCGCGCGCCGGACTCCTGTCAGGGGGAGGCGGCGGCGCCGGCAGCCGGCTGCAGGCCGAGATGCTGCAGATGGACCTGATAGACGCGGCGGGGGACACTCCCGGCGCCGAGGACGACGACGAGGAGGATGAGGAGGATCGCGCGGCGCGGCGGCCGGGAGCGGGGCCGCCCGAAGCCGAGCCCCGCCAGGAGTCGGCTCCGCGCAGCCAGAGCCAGGGCCCGGGCGGCGGGGACACGTACCGGCCCAAGCGGCCCACCACGCTCAACCTCTTTCCGCAGGTTCCGCGGTCTCAGGTGAGGTGCGAGCAGCGTGGGACGGGGCTTGGGGGGCGGTGCCCTAGGGCCGGGCCCGGGACGTGTAAGGGGTGCCAAGCGCCGCAGGGCCCGGGCCGAGCGGCAGGGTGGGAACGAGGAGGGGCTGCGGCAGAGGGACGCGCCTGTCCTGCGCTGGGAGGCCTCCGTAGTGATGAGACTTCAGAAGGCTTCCTAAGGAGGAGGTCCCTGGGGAGGTGGGCCCGGAGGGCAGGGAGGGTCCGTCCTAAGGGAGAGTGGCCAGGTGGAGCTGGCCTGGGTGTGTAGCCCGAGGAGGGGTCGAAGGAGTGAAGGGACTGAGAGGGACAGCGGAGGGATCCGGGTAAGGAGAGGGGAGAGCTTGAGAGGTTGCAAGTGTGTGCAGGTTGGGTGCTCAGGCTGTGTGGCAAGAGCTCCCCTTTGGGGTGTGGGGCTCCTGGCGAAGGTGAGGCAGAAGCAGGGCCCGGAGACGAGACGTCTGAAGTGGTCGGCATGGGGGAAGGTCGGGGAAATTGTGAAGAGTTGGGGGTGGAGCGCAGAAGCAGCAGCCAATTTGAAATGTGGGCAGCTGGGAATTCCCAGAAGCAGGGAAGGGAAAAGGGAGGTGGAGCTGCTTGGCTAAGTCAGGGGCCTTGGGCCCCTGGGCTGGGTGGCTGGGTGCCAGGGAGGGTTGAATAAGGCGAAGGAGAGCAGGCTGTGGCCCTTTGTCTTCAGGCCCGATCAGGAGAGATACTGGGGCGCCGCTCCGGGAGGTGGGCTGTTGGTGGAGGGTGCAGGGGCTGCAGGGAAAGCATTGGTGCTTTTTCCAGGATCCTCTGGGGTGGATTTTGGCAGCCAAACTCATGAATGTGAGGGCCTCCGTGGTGTTTCCAGGGGAGGGGGCCTAAGTTGTGTGTAGGGAGCCTCATATATATAAGCATTGTGGAGAGGGATCCCAGTGGGTGGGGGTAAGAACATAGATGGACAGCCCAGAGACCCAGGGAAGAGGGCTGCTGACAACATATCTGTCGTTCCTCAGTCATGTACTCTTGGGGAGTGGGGGAACCATGTCACGGGATTCGTGATTCATATGTTTCATCCCAGTCCCCAGGCCAGTTGCTGGGGAGATCCTCCCTCAGGCTCCACTAGTGTCCTTGACTGTAGCTTCCCGAGCTCCAGAGAATTTGGGCTGGAAGTGATCATCTTTCATGTAAACCCTCAGCGCTTGGGACTGGGGGTCCGGCTATGTCCCCAGATGGCTCCTGCCCCTCCCCTACTCACCGCACACGTTGACCATTACCACTTCTGTTGAGGCTGATGAGAGGCTCTCCCTAAGCGTTGACCAGCTTTCCTGAGCCAGGAGGGAAAGCTGTCTGCAGCCAGCAGCCCGGCTGGGAGGGCTGTGTCTTGCTACCCTCCTGCCTGCTCCAGAGGAGGGTTGGGGGTGAGGCCCTTGGCAAGCAGTGGAGAAGAGGCAGCAAATGGCCTAGGGATGGCCTCATGGGCGCAGGGCCAGGGCCTCCCTGTGCCGGGCACTGTTGACTGGTTCTGTCACAAGAGGCTTTTGTTCCCTGCACAGGACACACTGAATAATAATTCTCTGGGCAAGAAGCACAGTTGGCAGGATCGGGTGTCTCGATCATCCTCACCTCTGAAGACAGGTAAGTCAGGACTCTTTCCCTTACAGACCTTCACGTGCCCACAGCCCCCACTGCAGAGAGCAAACCTAACAGTCTCCAGCTTGCTGGGCAGAGGTAAACTGCCTCTCCCACAGCCCTGGGCAGGCCCATCTGAGGTCAGCTGTAGCATGAAAGAGAGGACTGCCCCCAGAGCCCGCCATGGACCTGTTGCCCCTGGGAGGCCTTGTCATAGTTTCTGTGTCCACATGCTGAGTAGAGGGAGCCCGTAGCCTGGGAGTCAAAGGTAAGAAGGGCACCTGCCTTCAGCACTGAACTGCCCACCCTCCAGGAGAGCAGACACCTCCACATGAACACATCTGCCTGAGCGATGAGCTGCCACCCCAGAGCAGCCCTGCCCCCACCAAGGACCGAGGCACCTCCACAGACAGCCCTTGCCGCCGCACTGCTGCCACCCAGATGGCACCTCCCAGTAGCCCCCCAGCTGCCCCACCTAGTGGCCGGGCCCATTTGCATCGTGACCGCATCCACTACCAGGCAGACGTGCGGCTGGAGGCCACTGAGGAGATCTACCTGACACCGGTGCAGAGGCCTACAGACCCCACAGAGCCCACCTCCGCCTTCCTGCCGCCAGCCGAGAGCCGGATGTCAGTCAGCTCTGATCCAGACCCTGCTGCCTACCCCTCAACGGCAGGGCGGCCACACCCCTCCATCAGTGAGGAAGATGAGGGCTTAGACTGCTTGTCTTCCCCAGAGCAAGCTGAGCCACCAGGCGGAGGGTGGCGGGGGAGCCTCGGGGAGCCACCGCCACCTCCACGGGCCTCACTGAGCTCTGACACCAGCGCCCTGTCCTATGACTCGGTCAAGTATACACTGGTGGTGGATGAGCACGCACAGCTGGAGCTGGTGAGCCTTCGGCCGTGCTTTGGAGACTACAGTGACGAGAGTGACTCTGCCACCGTCTATGACAACTGCGCGTCTGCCTCCTCACCCTACGAGTCGGCCATTGGAGAGGAGTATGAGGAGGCTCCCCGGCCACGGCCCCCAGCCTGCCTCTCAGAGGACTCCACCCCTGATGAACCTGATGTCCACTTCTCCAGGAAGTTCCTGAATGTCTTCATGAGTGGCCGCTCTCGCTCCTCCAGTGAGTCCCCCGCGGGGAGCTGTGGGGGCCCAGGTGGGGAGAGCCAACATGAGGATGTTCCCGGGAGGTGGCCTCGGGCCCGTGGTTCAAAGTGTTAGGACTGAGGGCTGGGGCCCCCCTCCTCCAGCCCATGCCCTTCAACTCTAGGTGCAGAGTCCTTCGGCCTCTTCTCCTGTGTCATCAATGGGGAAGAGCAGGAGCAGACCCACCGGGCCATATTCAGGTAAGAGCACAGGGTCTGGGGACTGGGCAGCAGCTGGGACCACCCCCTCCTTGCTTCTGCCATCAGTGCATGGCCTAAACGCAACGCCCCCCCCC
>JAQQAC010006904.1:2123515-2145233 GCA_029783875.1 Phataginus tricuspis | reverse complement strand
CCTGGTGATGAATCCCTCACTCACTCTCGCCAGAGCAGGGCGGGGAGTGGGTGGTGGCCTGGCCGGACAGGCCCTGGTGATGAATCCCTCACTCACCCTCGCTGGGAACAGGTTTGTGCCTCGACATGAAGATGAACTGGAGCTGGAGGTGGATGACCCTCTGCTGGTGGAGCTGCAGGCGGAGGACTACTGGTATGAGGCCTACAATATGCGCACAGGTGCCCGGGGCATCTTTCCTGCCTACTACGCCATTGAGGTCACCAAGGAGCCTGAACATATGGCAGGTAGGGTTCCTTCCCTGCTACCTGGTGCCACCTGCCCCAAGTGAACATATGCTCCAGATTCAGCCACCTGGGGAGCAGCCAAGCAGAGGTAACATTAGGTCCATTTCACAACTGAGAAAAGTGAGGCCCAACCAAGTTAGGAAATCTGTGGATTGCGGCCCCCTCTGCTGGCTCTGTCTCTTCACTTCCTGCTTGCTTTCCAGCCCTGATCAAAAACAGCGACTGGATAGACCAGTTCCGGGTGAAGTTCCTGGGCTCCGTACAGGTTCCCTATCACAAGGGCAATGACGTCCTCTGTGCTGCTATGCAAAAGGTACCCGCTCCCTGCTCACTTTGGATGGAGCAGCCCAGTCTTCTTCTGGGGAGATGGACATCCAGATCTTGATATCCCATCTCTTACCGATAGATTGCCACCACCCGCCGGCTCACCGTGCACTTTAACCCACCATCCACCTGCGTCCTGGAGATCAGCATGCGGGGTGTGAAGATAGGTGTCAAGGCTGATGACTCCCAGGAGGCCAAGGTGACTGCCCCAGGCACGGCCCCTGACTCTCCCACCAGATCTCCAACTTGTGTCCCTCTGTAGGCTGAAAACCACCTTTCTGTTTTCCCTCCTGTAGGGGAATAAATGTAGCCACTTTTTCCAGTTAAAAAATATCTCTTTCTGTGGATACCATCCAAAGAACAACAAGTAAGTGGGATGGGACAGAGGCGGAGGCATGGAGGGGCAGTCTGGGGCCCTTGTGGCAGGGTGTTATGGCAGGGTCTGGGCCCCGTCCTGCCCATAGCAGGCTACTGCCCCCACCCCCAACAGGTACTTTGGATTCATCACCAAGCATCCCGCTGACCACCGGTTTGCCTGCCACGTCTTCGTCTCTGAAGAATCCACTAAAGCCCTGGCAGAGTCTGTGGGGTATGTATGTGTGTGTATCCTGCCAAGCACCTGGCCCAGGAACAAGCCCCAGCCTCAGACCCTGGAACATATTTCTCATGCTACCCATCATTCCCTGGGGCTTCCCTACAGCTGTGCACACTGCTCTGTGGTCTGGAGAGAGGCCTGGGTGGTCTTAAGGAGTGGCTTTAAAACTTACCGGCTGCTAGTTGAAATCTTACTCAGGAAACACAATTTGTAGAGACTGAAGCCGAGCAGCTCTGGCTGGGAGAACTGGAGCCCCTCAACCCAAGGTTTGAAAAACATGGGTAGAGACTCCGTTTCTCCCCAGTCATCCATATGTCTGCCTACCTCCTAGGAGAGCATTTCAGCAATTCTACAAGCAGTTTGTGGAGTACACCTGCCCCACAGAAGACATCTACCTGGAGTAGTAGCGCTGACCACCTGCTCCATCCCTGGGACCCTCAGGCCAGTGCCAGGACAGCTGGCTGCTCACAAGAAGTGTCACAACTTGAGGAGGGGCGCCAGTCACCACCAGAGGATGGGGATGTGGGGGCCTTTGGCCAAGGGTGGGGGAGGGCAGGGGTTATGGGGAAAGGCAAATGCAGTTTATTGTAATATATGGGATTAGGTTTGTCTGTGTAGGACACAGAGGGCTGCCTGGGGACTGGGAGGGGTGGGGCTGGAAGGGGGTCAGGTATCCTGCCAGGAAAGATGCCCATCTGAGGAGCAGAGGAGCAGAATCCCATCCAGGCCTCACTTCCCTTGCCAGGCCCTCTGGCTCTCTGGCTCATGGCTCCTGCCTTGATGAAGCTTATGCCACCAGCCAGTACCCACCCTACCACCTGCCCCCAACTTCCAACCCTGACTGAGGGCCTTGAGCTCAGGTTGAGCCCAGCCACCTCCTGAGGACTAAGAAACAGCCACAGGTGGGCTGCAGTTCGTGCTCAGCTCTGTCCCTCGTAGCTTCTGGAGGGCTCCCAATGCAGGTCCCTGGCAGGCGTGGGGTGTCACTGGGAAAGGAGAGCTGCAGCAGGGCAGGCCGCACCCTGGCAGGAAAAGGTGGCTTCCAGACTGGCCCAGGCTAGCCAGGCCCTCTTGGCTGCTTTAGCTGTAGCCCTATCTTGGTCCCATCACCCTGGCCACAACTATTAAAGTGCCATTTCTGGACCGCAGTGGGTGTGTCTACCTGGATCCCCTCCCATGCCCAGCTTGCTACCATCCCAGGAAAGCCCAAGCCTTTGGTGCACAGAATAGCTTTATAAGGGGTTCCCATCACAGGTGTGCGTCGTAGTAATACTCAGCCATGTCTGGCCCATCCCGCTTGTGCTGCTGGGCCTTGGAGAGGAGGGGTTGAGACCCCCGTGGCCTTGGGTGCTTGGGTCGAACCCCATAGTCTAAAGAGAGAGAAGGAGGTATGGGTGGGAGGGAGAATCTGGTTTTGAATCCACTGAAGTCACCCCTGAACTGACGCTGTTTGGGGATGAGAAGACCCTGAGCACGTTCGCCTGGGGCACGTCTCCATCAGATGTGGCCTGGGAGGGCTGGTTAGGGGAGGGGAGGGGTGGGAGACACTACCATCCTCCAGGCTAGAAAGTGGCTGCGAGAGTTCCAGGGGGGCTGAAAATTCCTCAGGAACAGACTGCTGAGGCCTGTGGGAGACATTGCGGACTCAGCACTAGCTCCAAAGGCCGCTGCCAACACCCAGGACGATGGTGCCAGCCTGTGGTCCTGGGAGGGAGAGGCAGCGCAGCAGACCACCGCCCGCCCACCCCGGGCGCTGGTGAGCCCCGACTCTTCTGCCTCCAGGAGTTACCTTAGTGGCTGGGGGCGGAGGAGGGTCGCTCCCAGGACGACCAAGAGGAAGAGGCTCAGCCTGGCCCCAAGGTGCAGACCCCCCAGCATGGCCAGACCCATCTACGCAGGTCCTTGTGCCTGGCTTCTGCCTGCCCCGCCCCCGGCAGGAGGACGGAACTGGCGGCCAGCTCCGGGGCCACCTCACAAAGGGCATCAGTTCCAGGGCTCGGCGTCAGCACCAACCCCAGGGCTAGGCCAGAGCCTCGGTGCTGAGGTTTCATTTTTGTTTCATTTTACTGGCACTGTAGGCCAACAGGTGCCAAATCTTGTTCTAGTGTCAGTGCCCGAGGATTAAGAGCACAGGCTTTTGAGTCAGGTCTCAGTTCAAAGCCACCCTTGCCTCTTGCTAGGTTGATCTCTGTGGGCCTGTCGCCTCATTTGTGAGATAAGGTACCCAAGGTTTGGCATTTACTAGGTCCTCAGCAGAAGTCAGGGTCACGGATCCTCACCACCCACAGCCCCTCTCCTTGGACATCTCGATAGTCCCAGGAGATCCTGCCCGCTGAAGGGCGTGATGTGCTCAGAGGAGCCCACTCTGAAAGATTTCCCCCTTGGCTCCTTGCAGCTGAGAACAGTCTGGCTCAGGGGCTCAGAGGCCCTGCCGCCACCCAAGGCTGGACAAAAGGATTTCAAGAAAGGTGGCAAAGCCTGGGACCTGTACCCCTAGAGTGTAAGCTTTCAAAGGACAGGAACTGGTTCACTGCAGGACCCCGGCACTCAACACCTGGTGGGTGCTCAATAAATGTTTGGTGAACGAAACAATGCAGTGTGACGGTATGCCGAAGACCAGGCTTTGCAGGCCTGAGGCATAGCTGTGGGGCCTTCCCTCTGGTTCCCGCCCAGACCCTTGGCAACGCGGTGTAAATCTGTCTCGTTTCAGAAACGTGCAGGCTCTGAACAAACCCCTGGCACCACCTGAGACTGTGGGATCAGAACCCCAGGGCTGAGCCCAGGGTCCGCACTTAAGAAACCACAGCTCCTAAGAACAGACCTTCTGGGGTCCAGCCCCCCTCCTTTAACTGCTGCGGTGCCCAACCCCAGAGAGGGAAGTCCCTTACTTCCAGCCTGGCTCAGGGTCCTAAGTAACCCCAAGGCTGACAAGTTCGGGCGTCTCCTTCGGTCTAGTCTTTCAACACTGCTCTAAGCCCACACGCGCATTTCTCCCTCACCATCTCCTTCTCTGTCAACACCGCCTCCTCCCACAAACCTGTCTTAGCATCCTCTGTCCCCACCAAGGGTCACCCCTGCTGGGAACCATGAGCTCAGGACACTACCCAACTCCAGACCCTTGTCCTTCAACCTCCTGCCTCTGGGTCGCCGTCCTCTTCCTGCCTCCCCACAACCAGTCCCAAGGCCTGCCTGGCTCAAACTTGGGCCTCTCCCTCCCCACTGCTGCTGCCTTACTTCAGTCTCTGCCCACCACCCCGCACCAAACTCTGGGATGACGTTTTAAACAGGCCTTTTCCCCACTGCCTCGCAGAGGCAGGTCCGGGTTTTCCTGCCTGGTGTGCGATGGCCTGCTGCCTTTGGCCCTGACCTTCCCTCCCAGCCTCACCCACTCTGTCCCCCTCCCTCTCCTCCTGCCCTGGCAATGGCTTCACTCCGCAGTGACATGCTTACTGTTTTCTATTCACATGAGGCCACCTCAACCAGCCTGCCCAACAAAAAACTGATGTCTTACTAGTTTAAAAGCCTCCTTGAATAGAGGCTTCCCTGACCAGTGCGCCCTCATCAATCTAGGCAAGCAAGCACCCCTGCTCGCCCACCCGCAACGGAGACTACCTTTGGTATACACTTCTGCCCACTGCAGGGACGCGGCACGCTCACACATTTACGCATCGTCTCCACCGGCCAGTGAGAGCACAGCAGCCGAGGACTGCACTTCTCGTCTCTGGCGCACAGCGTGAGGCAGAGCCACGACGGAGCGAGGGCCCAGCAATGCTTCTTAGACTCAGTGGAAGCCAAGGGCCTCAAGCCGGAACGACCTGAAGATTCAGTACCTTTACTTGCTGGCCCAGGACCTTCTCAGAGGCACTTGGGCAAAGCAGGAGGCTGCCTCCCAGGCTGGCCCTCCACCCAGGGTGTCCAGGAGCAGACGCTGTGCAGGTGGAGCCCTCTCAGAGCTTAAGGGGCCACCCACCTGGCTAGAAATCCCAGCAGAAGAGTATGTCTGCTCACAGGGCAAAGGGAGCAGGGGCAGAGGTTCAGGAAGGGGAAAGACCAGCCTGAGGGCACCACGTCTAGACCCCTCTGCCCTCCCCAGTGGTATGCATGGCTCCAGGCAGACTTGGCCACCAAGGAGCCAGCCAGTGACAGTGTTGAGGAAACCCCAGTTTGTACCCCAAACCTGCACCTTTCTCGCAGAGCCTCAGGCTCTCCTCTCCAGCTAGCCTGTCATTCTTTTCTTATGGGAGAAAACCCTTCTGCTCTCAACTAGGGGTTTAGGGCTTGAGATGCTGAGCTGGGTCCCCGTTCACTGGAGCCTAGGGCGGCAGGGCCCTGTAGGAGGAAGGACCAGAGGCTCTGGCCAGAAGACCCACAGACAGCTGTCATCTACTGCCCGGGTTCAGCCTTATGTGTTGTCAAAAGGGACCAGTGACAGAGCAGCAGGGTCTAATCCCACAGCTGCTATGGCAAGCAGCTTCCCATGCTTATGGGGTTCAATCCCAGCCGCCTTTGTGGCTAGAGAAGCCTGGGTCCCAGTCCTACTGAAGGTTACTCAGCCCAGTGACAAGGCACATGCTGCTCCATCACTGGAGGGTACAAAGCCAAGAAATGCTAGGGAGCTCTGGTGGCAACCAGTGTGCAGAGCCTGGCCGGGGTAGGAGTGCCAGGCACCTGGGCATGCAGAGGCCACATGCTCGGACACTGCCAGAGACAGCTTTATTAGGGCAGAGGGGCCCAGGGCACTAAAGGGCCAAGGTACCCCTGCCCATGGCAGCAGAGCACACCACCCCACCCCTCCCCACCCCTCCCTCCCAGCTTGTCTGTCAGCCCCAGCTGTAGAAATAAATTTTCTGCCAGGTGGGCAAGTAATCCATGAGTGGTCCTGCAAGAGAGAGGGAAACAAGGTCAGGGCCGAGAGCCAGACTCCAGTCTGGTTCTGCTCTACCCAAGGCCCTCCTTAGCCACTGCCACCCAAACATAGTTGCTCACACCCACACAGCCAGGAGCCCAACCGACTCTCCCACCTCTTCACCACTAGGGAGAGAGCAGTGGCAGTGACCGTTGCCCCCATTTGCAGACAAGGACTCTCAGACTTGGAGAAGCCACTTAGCTTGTCCAGCCATAGATGCTGACAGCCCTGGTCTAGCAGCTCTCCACCGAGGCAGGTCTCTTAACAGTCTAACGGACCTCGTCATCCCCGCTGCATACTCCCCACCCAGAGAAGCTGGTCTCACTACTGCTCCGGGATGCAGAGGAAGGACAATGGCCGACAGCCCAGTGTGGTCAACCGCCCACAATGGACACCCTCCTTCCAGTCACCCAGGAGGCTCCATGGGCTAGCCGGGCCCACACCCAACTGTGGGTCACCCATCCAACCTGACCATAGAGCTCCCTCACCCAACTGTGCCAGGAATCAAATCACAAGGACTACAAGGAGACAAAGAGAAAAGAGGGAGACAGGGCCATGCACAAAACCTGCGACACTCAGTAATCGTCAAGCCCCGGCCCATGCTTACTTGTGACCAGGCCAATGCCCGGGATGTGGTCTGCCAGCAGCTGGAGTAGGAAGAGGATCCTGGCCCTTAAGAGAGGAGGTAAACAGGGAGCAGGCTGGGTAAGGGGCCTGCGTCCCTGCGAATGAAGGTGCTGAAAAGCCTTCTGTGACCACGTGACTAAAGGCCGTGCATCCCAGAGGACATCAGTGACACGCTGCCACTAGGAGAGACCCTGACACAAGGCCGAGACCTGAGTGGAGCTCTGGTCCTGCCCTCCCCAGCCACAGGCCTGGGGTGCTACCCCATCACAGACACCTCCTCCCATCTCTCCCCCGTGCCTGCCCTTCCTCCCACTGAGCCGACATGCCCGTGGAGGGTCATGCAGAGGGCAGGGCCGGTGCAGGGAGCGTGAGGGCCCAGAGGGGAGGACAGCCCCACCCTGCTCGCCTTGAGAACCCAAGTCTGGCCGAATTGCTGAACCACACGGCAACCCCACACGCCAATGCTGAGAGTTGTCAGGGTTCCAGAGGGAGCCGCAGCCTGAGGAGGGCATGCTTTTGGCTCAGAGGAAGGGGTGAGGGCTGCCCTTTTTTCTAAGAGAATGGGTTTTCTACAGAAGAACCCATGGTGAGATGATGATGTTGTAAGAAGAAATGCTGATGAGATATGTATGACGTGTATTAAGTGCTTACTCTGCCAGGCACTGCCATACGTAGTAAGCCATTTAACCCCTACAACAGGCCTGGTAAGTGGGTACTACTCCGTCCCCATTTTACAGGTTAGGATACAAAGCACAGAGGGGTTCAACAACCTGCCCAAAGTCACACAGCTGAAAGGCAGCCTAGCTCCAGAGATGATCCTCTCTGACAGTAAGAAAAGAGGAACGAAGAGTGCTCCTTCACAGACAGCAACCCGTAACTCCCCAGGGGAAACAAGGAATTTCTCTGACGGGTTTCTAGATGCTTCTCAGCCTGGACCATTGCCTTAAGGGTGCTGGGTTGGTCAGGTCGGCAGGAGAGGCTTGCAGCCTGGGAGCCGCCTCTGAATCCCTTAGTTCCCTGAGCTGCTGGGGCAACAATGTTTCCTCCGTGAAGTACAAGCGATTTGTGGGGAGAGGCCATATGATCCGTTTGAGTATCTGGGACGTTTCCTCTGGAATATGGAGCAAGATTAGTACCTTATGAGGTTTTGAACTTATCTGAAAATAGGAACTGCCAGACAATTATGTTCACTGAGGCGGTATTAAATATGACCTAAGTTTGCTTTCTGTTGTCTCAGAAAAAAACAGATTGTATGGCCATAATAGTCAATGCAATTCCAGTTAATATTCCAGTCTTTAAGCAGTGTACTTGCTGAGACCCAGTCACCGTACAGGGACCTCTCCTCAGACCTGGGTCTGACCTGTTACCCAGGCAGGCCTTTGGGAGACTCAGCCTGAACCAGCTCCCACCTGCCTCCAGCAGGCCTCTCTGTGTCTGGCTGAGGCAAAGTAGGGACAGGCCAGCAGAGAACATGCATGTGGGATCTGATTTTGCCCCTGGCCAGCTGGCAGCTTAAGCAAAGCCATTCAACCTCTCTGATTCTCAAGTGCCTTGTCTGAGCAGTGGGGATAACCCAAACTCTCTGACAGCAAGATGTGCAGATCAGCCAGAGGATGTGGGAAGCCTGCATGCATCACCAGCCCACGCGGCCCTGTCCCTGGTGTATCTCCTGCCAACAAACGCATAAGCTCCTGACACATGGGCTGATGCGCTGATGGCCTTGGGAGCTCTGAGGGCAGGCTGGCCTGGCCCCCAGTAAATGAGGGTGTGGCTCTACCACAGAACCACACATAGTGGGTGCTCAGTGAACTGTGGATGGGGAAGAAATGGGGAAGGGACATGTACGGACACCACCCCGCTCCCTCTCTCAGGCTGAGGGCGGGCCACACCATCCCTCCACAGGCGCTGGGCCCTTACTCAGAGAAGCGGTCATAGAATGGGGAGCGCAGCAGGTAGTAGAGCAGTAGCATAGTCCGGCGCCGCAGCTCCAGCCGCTCCCTCCGGGTCAGGCCCTTCCTGTCACCAAGGAGGCTCAGGCTGGGGGCAGGAGGGGACATGGTGAGGGCCAGCAACAGGAGAAGCAGGGCCCCTGCCTGCCCAGGTGAGGACAGGCCTGCAGCACAAACTGGTGAAGGGCGAGGAGCCTCCAGGCAGGCCCAGGCTCACCTGGTCACATCCACAACACCAGATAGGAGCCAGGGTGTCCACGACCGCTGACCCCATAGGCCCAGGCTAAGCACTGACGGCCAAGGTGTCAAGGATGACTCCAGTACACAGCCCACTCCCCACCCCACATCTGTTCCCACCCAATGCCGGCCCCGCCCCATGGTAAGGATACAGTGCAGCAGGGGCCTGGCAATATACAGGGACTCTGCAATGGTCTCCTGCAGCCCCAGCGGGGTGGGGGTGACACTCAGCTCCTCATGGCGCTGCTGCCGTTGTCCCTCCCACTGCTGGGGGGCTCCCCAGTGCCTCGAGTGCAGGGACGGAGCTAGAACACAAGGGCAGCAGATGAGCTGGGGTGGGGAAAGGGCGCAGGCTGGGGCAGGAGATTGGCAGCAGTGAAAGCCAGGCCCTCAGGGCCCTGTCCGGCTACACCCTACACTTACTATTCTGGAGCGTTCGCACCACTCGGTTGGAACGTTTCCCCACGTATGACTGCTCCTGGCTGCCAGGGCTGCGGTCACCATCTAGCAGGGACAGACAGAAGGACCTACTGTCAGAGGAATATGTTTCCAGCAAAGCGTAAAAGAACATGTGTGCAGTGAATGTTCATAGGCTAAGGGGAGTCAAGGACACTGCAGCCAGAGGCTGTGGCCCCACGTGGGAGCACTCTGCAGCCCTCCCTGACCTGCGGGAAAGTCAGCAGCACCTGTGGCAGGTCAGCCAGCCAAGAAGCCTGGCTTCTCTGGGGACTGGAGCAAGGTTGGAAGGCCCAGCCCAAACGCCTCTATGGACCACAGGGGCCGCGTCCTCTCAGATCTCTGCTGTCCATAACCCTGAGGAGAAGCAAAGAACTGCCCCCACTCAAGGCCAGGAGAGTCAGACCCAGAGGCCACTCTGAGATGGGTCCCGAGCCCTGAAGGGACATACATGCTGGGGGCCCTCCCTCATGGAGCTGTGGCTTGATACAGAGTAAAGCCCAGAGGGAAGGACGGTAGGACCTTTGTCTCCTGCTGATGCTCTGTCCCCTCTTCCTGCTGCCCACCCAAAAGAATGAGGGCTCTGACATCAGAAGCCTGAGGTCAAGTTCTGATTCTGCCCATAACCTAATCTTTCTTCTTCTCTGTAAAATACAGGGTGATGAGAAAAAAATGAGCTGATGGGGATAGATGTGCTCCATAAATGGACAACAACATATTCGTGTCGGTCAGCTTTAAGTCCGCAATTCACAGTCCCATGCCCCTCCACTCCAGAGCCCGGAAGCAGCTTACCCAGCGAGTGTGCCTGGGTCTCCCTGTCCAGTGGAATGATGGGGGGTGAGGTCTGGAGGCCAGCTTTGAACCAGATCAGCAGAAACATCCGTAGTACAGCCCTGGGTTGGGAGTATGGCAGGCTGGGGCACGGGGTTGGGGGTGTTCTGCTGAACACCACCTGTACAGCTGGTCTTGGTCACCCCCACCCAGGGCCTGCCCTCCACAGTCCACACATACTTGGCCAGCTGGATGAGGGCGATGGCGAGCCACTTGCCCACTTCGCCCCACACCTTGGCAGCCCCCATCTCCATGAACACCTCCACGCACTCCAGCACACTCAGCCACGTCAGCAGCTTCTGCTGGGACAGTGACTGCAAGAACCCCAGGCCAAGAAGTCAGGGGGGCTCCCCCTAGTCCTAGTCCCCATCCCCCCAGGGGACTCCTCTGACAGGAGATGTGGATTGTCCCCTTTCTGACTAAATGTGTAAGCCTGAGCTCTCCCAAGACAGTCTACTCTGCCTCTCTGAAACTCGGTCTCTTCACCTGAGATGGGGACATGAGACCCTTGACACCTTGCCTGATGAGCTGGCCTGAATCAGACAGACGTAGGCGTATCTATACTTTATGAGACCACAGCATGTGCTACCCACACGGGCTGGTTGTTACTATTTCATTCACAAGTCCTGTGCTTCCCACTCTCAGTTTCTGACAGAATTCTCACCACAGGCAACTTCTTCCGAAGCTCCTTGCGCAGGATCCCGTCATTGAGCAGCACCAGCAGGTTAGAGGCGGAGAACACTGAGGGGTGGAGTGTGGCCTTGAGAGGCTGGCTCTGCGGCCTGTAGCCCCCGCCTGCTCCCCAGGGCCGCAGGGATCACCTGTGACCTGCTGTGCTCAGCCACCCACAGACTATGTGGAAACCAACCTTCCTCCCTGCTCACTTGCTCAAAGCTCCATGCTCCCCAATATGATCTCCTGTGGACAGTTGGAACAAGAAACGATGGTCTGATCTCGGTGACAAACCAGCTACTGCCCTGCTGGATATCACTCATCACCCAGCTGCCCAGAATGGCCCATCATGCTCTACACAGCCATGGATGTGTGGTCTCCCCTCCTGGCCTTTTCTCCCTCTGCAGCCTGTCCCTGGAAGTCTACTCCATCCCTACCTTTCAAAACCCAATTCATTCTTTCAAGACTGTCATGTCCAGTGCTCATGGGGCAAGTACTACTGAGGCCTTTACAGTCTGGGGATCCTGAGTCTGGGAGGTCTAGATTTGAATCCTGGTTCTGGGATCATCAGTGGCTGTGCCCTAACCTCATGAACTTCTGTTCCTTTAAATGGACACTTAGAACGATAATAGGACCCACCTCATATGACCACAGGATCTATAAACGGAGCAAAGGCAGGAAAGGTGCTTGGCCCAGGCCCCTGACCAGTCAAGACCTCTAGACTTGTCTCTCGACTATGGAGACATGGAGGGCCCAAGAGAGTAGACGCTGGGCCTTTGATTCAGTCACAACACAGAGCGATCTAACGGGAAGCCTAGAACTGCGAGCCGGGGCAGCCACCCCTCCCGGAAGCCCCCTCCGGTCCTTCCCGCCCCCCACCCACCCCAGGGCCCGACTCACCCAGCTCTGACAGCTCGTGGGAGTCGGCGAAGCGACCTGGGGAGAAGGCACAGAACGAGGGGTCGGTGAGCATTTGTCTCACGCTGCGGCTTCGGGCCACCGGACGTCCCCTCCCTATGCCCTACGAGACCCTGGAAGGAACTTCTCAAGCACAGCAATCACCACCCTCATTCCAAAGGGAAGGGGGCCCGTGGAGTCAGAGGTCAGAGTCCCGAAGGCATGAGTCAAAGGTCAGGGTGGCACCTGCCAGCAGGTAACTGAGGCCCCGCACTGCCGTCTCCAGCTGAGCCGTGGCGGCCGGGTGACGAGTCACGTACTCCTGGTAGCGAAGGCCCAGGAGCCGCAGCTTCTCCATCCCGGCCTCGGGACCGACAGATCCACAGACCGACACTACGACTGGCTGCGGCGCCTTGTTGCCTGAGCCCTCCTTCCTACTTCCGGCCCTAGGCCCGCCTCTCCGTTGCTTAACTTCCGCGGGCCAGAAGGATGGTGAAGTGAACGGCCATTGAACCACCCTTCACCCCATTTTTTTAAGTCACCTCCCATTTAGGAGTAGCGCTTAGCAACTGCGGGCCTAATCCCGCCCTCCCTGCTCCTTCAGGTCATTGGCTAACACACTCTCCTCCCCCGATCCACTAACGCTGTCTGAGCAGGGTTCTCCGCCTTCCGGTTTGGCTGCCCTCGCGCTTGCGCAGTTAACAGCTCCAAGAGCGCTCCCGCAATAGTCTTAAATTCTTGTAGAGCAGGGAATAGAAGCCTAGAGTCTTCCCAATAGAACGCCGAGAGGCTCGAACGGA
This sequence comes from Phataginus tricuspis, assembly GCA_029783875.1. NCBI lineage: Eukaryota > Metazoa > Chordata > Mammalia > Pholidota > Manidae > Phataginus > Phataginus tricuspis. The sequence continues at coordinate 2,132,655 of JAQQAC010006904.1, read as the reverse complement.
AGGCCAGGATTTTAAAGGGCTGGGGGGTAGCGCGCCGAAAGGAACCTTGTTCACACTTCGGATGGAGCGGTGAGAGGCTAAGGACTGTCGGTCTGTGTCTCGGCTGGCGTGTTGCCTCCTCTCCCGTAAGATACAAAGCTAGTGCTGGGGAAACTAGGCAGCGGAGTCCACACAGCCCCCATCACCTTGACCTGTACCCTGGCTTCGGCCCCAGCTCCCACGTGTACTGTGTCCTCCTAGAGCGCAAACCTGCACTCCCACCTCCGCGGAGAAAACCTGGCCCGGGCTTCTGCTCTCAACTCGGGGTGACCTTGGTTGGGAGTTTCCCTTCCCTGGGCCTCTAGTTTCCCCACTTGTAAAATGGTTTGAGGGCAGACTTGGTCCTGGAGCTCAGGATCAGCCTCAAAGCGGTTTTCGGCCCTCAGATGCACCTCCCGATCCTCAACTGCTCCCAAAGAGATGGGGGAGAGACTCCTGCGGACACCTTCCCAAACTGGGAAGCTTGCTTGGAATGGGCGGCGGCGGGAAAGGAGCGGCCAGAGGTGAAACACACTCGGTGGAGGCAGCCCCTGATTGGCTGTGGGGAAAGGGGCGGGACATAGGTGGGCTGAGGGGCGGTGCCGTTGGGGACCCGACCAGCAGGTTTAGGTACCCAGCGAATAGTAATGCGTTGTTTTACTTAATCCCCTCCGTTTAAGGATCGGTTTAAGAATGCCCAGTCAAGATTCCAATCCTAGTAATTTACTTCAATTAAAAAAAAATATTTCAATCCTGGTCTAGTCTTGATAAGGAAAATATTCAACACAGCCGTCAAGGTCAGTAAACCGCTTTTTTCCTCCCGTTGGCCAAGTCAGTAGAGCACCCCCAGCTCTCTCCTCCCCTCCTTCTCCGGGCTCCTGTTTTGCCCTGCGCGTGCCAAAATGCCACGTATCAAAATAATATAAATTGCTCCCTTTGTGTGTGCTCCGGGCTCAGACCTTGGGAGATTCCTCCCCTCTGGGCCCGCCGGTGTAAAATAAAACCGCAACACTCCAAGACCTCTGAGTGCAGCTTGGTTCTTTCATCAGTGATCCAGTCCAGGTTTTCCAGTATTTTCCTTAACAGTCTGATCACAGAATCAAGGCGTTTTAAGCAACGTACCTAACCCGGAAGCCACAAGGCCCTCTTTGCACTCGCCCCATCTCTTCCCTAGCTCAGTTTTTTTTTCTGTATGGCGTGAGGAATCATAGCTGCCCTCCCTACTCATGCCACGGAATGATGGCCCAGGGAGGTGTGTCCAGGGACCTCAAGAAAAGCAAACGTCTTGGAGAACAGAGCTGATGGCATGGGCATCATCTACTTCCTCTTTCACCACCTCCTGGGTGCCAGGCTCCCTCATACTCTACTCCTCCCAGCACCCTTGTCAGCTTGGTGTGAACTTTTTCACAGATAGGAAATAAGAGGCCCACGTAGGGGAAAGGACTTGTCCCAGGTTACACAGGGTGCCATTGGCCAAACAGACCACGATAAGGGCCCCCAGTGACAGCGCCCTCTCTCCTATGGCCCACAATCAAGGAAAAGCAGTGAAAGGTTGGGGCCACTTGGTCATGAGTGAAGTTAGCAACTGGGATTAAGACCAGGGCGCAGGGCATTCAGTGTGGGGCTCTTTTCCCCTTCCTCCCTGTACCCCATTGTCCTAATGGACTTGTCCTCCAAATCTCACCAGTGGGAACTCCTCCAACCCCTCCCTCCGAAGCTGTGGGGAGAGTGAGGGGTGGGTGGGTGGGAGGTTTTGACAGTCCTCGGGCTGGAGGTCCTGGGGAGAAGAGAGGCGTGGAGGACAGAGGAGCAGCGTCCCACACGCATAGTATGAGGGCCTCTGTGGCTGGAGCCTGTTTCTCCTCCGTCCCGGCAGACCCGGAGGGGAGCATGGGCCCTGCCAGGTCGGCAGTTTCAGGGCTGCCTGAATTACCTCTCCAGATCCTGAGTCTGATTAGGTCCCAGAGACAAAGAGTACCAGTGTGTGCAGAAGGTGCCCAGGGAAGCCCCTCCCTACCCGGCCCTTGCCTGGAACTGGTCACCTAGTTTGGCTGGAAGGGCCTCCAGGCAGGTTCGGCTAGATCCTCCCTCCTTCAGTCTGCCCTGACCCACAGGGGAACAAAGCTGGATCAGTCCAACAGGTACAAAGGAGCACACTGAGGCCCAGAGAGGGGGCCTGACTTGTCTAAGGTCACACAGCCTGGACAGAGCTGGGCCAAATTGGGTCTCAGGCCTAGACAACCAGCCCCCTTTCATAGGCCCACACCTGTTTCTCTTTCTCCCTCCACGCCCTTGAACCTCTTGGAGGCCCAGCAGGCACCTCAGCACTGCAGTCTCCCCTGAGTGGGTAAAGTTAAGTAAGGTGCAGGGCCAGCATTGGGAGTGACCACAGTGCGGTCGGCAGACCCAGTTCCTGGCCCAGACTCCCTGGCCAAGCCCTATGTGCTATACCTGCTCCCTCGCATTTACTCCGCATAGTCTCTACTGAAGGTCTTGGGGAGGGATTCGCCCACCCCCACCCGAGCTCCAGCCTAGAGGTGAGGGTCAGGCGTCCTGGAGGCCCAAAGCTCCAGAGGCCTGGGTGGCCCCTGCTTTCCCTTATCTCTTCTTAATCCCCAGATGTGCAAGGAGCTGCCACCAGTCTCCATGGCAAACATCGCCCCTGGCCTCCAAAGGGCCGCTGCCCAACCTTCCTTCAGACCCCCATCTTCAAGAAAAAGGCACCTGGCATCTTGGAAGAGGAGACTTGAGGGGCGGTGGGGGTGTCTCAGGCTGGGCTGTTTTCTACAGCTTCTTTTGGGGTTGGGGCCTTTCAGGCCCCTATTTTTATAGCTGAAGTTGGGCTAAAGGGCCCCTGGCACAGCGAGGTCCTGGAAGGCTTCCAGCACATTCTTACCATTGGATCTGTGCTGGGCCCTGGCTGGGCACTGGGGACCCACCGCAGGGCAGGACAGACAGGGCCCCAGTCCCAGAGCAGTTACCTTCTGGGGGCGGGGGAGCAGGCTATAAACAAGTCAACAAGATCAACTTTGAAGAAGTGCTGGGAAGAAAACAACCCAAGGAATGTGGAAAGAGAAGCCAGCCGAATGAGAATCTTGGCAGAGTCCTGGCAGAGGGAACACCAAGGGCCAACCCTGGGCAGGAGACCCTCAGGGAGCAGCAGGAAGCTCTGCCTGAGGGCAGAGGCTGGCAGGGGCCTGGGGAAGGGGCCAGGGGGTGTCCTAAAGGGTCGCTGCACCTCTGGGGGTGGTGCGGAGGAACGCCCATGTTGCAGGAGCTGGAGTCTATGTGCTCAATCAACTGTGGCTGTTTTTGTTCACCGCCCAGAGTGCCCACCAGTCCCCTCCAGGGCCAAGGTCTAGGTGGGGCCTGCTGTGGGGTTCCAGGTGGGTAGGTAGGAAATCCAGGTCTAGGCAAGGGTTGGGGATCCCCATCCCCACCCAGGTGGCCCAGGCCAATGGCGTCACTGAGGCCCCTCGCCAGCTCCCGGGCAGGAGGGGACCTTCAGGAGGCCGCCTTGTCGGGGCTGCGTCAGAGCCATCACCGGGCGGGCCCGGCCACCTGGACTGAGCCGAGGTGGGGCAGATGGGGGGGCGGGGGTTTCGAGGTGCTCCGCAGCTCCCGGGCAGGTCTCGGCCAGCCCCGCCCCGTTCTCGGGGCAGTGTCTCCAACCCCCGTGGCCCTGCTTTCCGGCCATCCCTTTGATCCCGGGCCCGCGGTCACGGACCCCCTTCTTCAGGGGCAGGTTAAGGGGAGGGGTGGGAGCCCCAGAACACGGAAGAGGGGTGTGGGCTCGGAGCAGGTGGCGGGGACCGAGCCTTCCCGGAGCTTGCTCGCGCTCCCTCCAGCCGTCCCGTGGTACCCGGGGATCCTCTCTGGCTGCTGGAGGAGGGCGTCGGATGCCGGGGAAGGAGGCGGGCCAGACCCCCAGGGGTCTCCCCGCCCCTTCGGGTTCAGTCAAGCGGAGGTGAAACCTGAACCCAGGTTGGGGGCGGGGCTGGCTCTTGCTCCGACAAGGCCGGCCTGCGCCTCCACCCCCGTTTTCCTACTACCCCTCTTTTCCCTGCACCCGGGCCGGCCTCTGGAAGAGTAAAGTCGGGGTCCTCGAGCCGCGGGAGCAGGGGAGCTGAGAGCCAGTCCGGGAGGGAGGAGCGGGCGGCCGTCGGGTCCTGCCGTCCAAGGCCGACCCGCTGCGCCCCTTCCCGCGTCCACAGGGCCGGCGATGGAGCCCGAAGCCCGGGGGCGCTCCCCGCCCTAGGGGCCCCCGCAGGTGGCCATGATGCCCCGAGGGCGCCCCCGGGCGCTGGGGGCGGCCGCGCTGCTCTCGCTGCTGCTCCTGATCGGCTTCTTCCTGCTGCGCGGGGACCTGGAGTGTGAGCGCTGCGACCGGGGAGGCGAGGGGGGTGCTTAGGGATCCTGGTCCTGTCCGCTGACGCCACGTGTCCCTCCAGACGGGCGGCCGCCTGGGGTTGCTGCCCTGGAAGGAGACCCGCCCGCGGGCCATAGGGGCCCCAACAGCTCGGACTGCGTGCCTCCGCGGCCGCGGCTGCCCAAGTGCGAGGTCGGTGCGCGGCCCCCGGCGGCGGGAGTCTCGGGCGCCGCTCCCCCAGCCCGGCCACCTGGGCGTCTGTGGGAATCACACAACCTGGCACGGGCGGGCTCCGGCACTGACCAGCCAGCGGGGGGCGCCTCGGGTCTCACCTGCCCTGCTCTCGGCCTCAGTTTCCCCATTTGTGAAATGAGGGGTTGGACTCCCGCAGCCCCCACCACTCTTCCCTAACTCTGATGCTGGGGTGGGACTGTCCTGCCCCAGGCCAGGCCAGCCTTCCAAGGGTCCTCATGTGCTGGAGCGGGGAGCTGCTGCTGACCTTTCTGTGCTCCCCCTCCCCCCAGCTCTTGCATGTGGCCATCGTGTGTGCGGGACATAACTCCAGCCGAGAGGTCGTCACCCTGGTGAAGTCCATGCTTTTCTACAGGTGCAGTCGTGGGTGTCTGGTGGGGGGACGGTGCAGGTGGTCAGGAGTGGGCAAGGTAACAACCTCTGGCAAAGTCTTGAGTTCCCTGCTGGGATCTAGGGGCTCTAGCCCCCCCATCCCGGACGGTGTCCCCTTCCTTCCTTGAAGGTGGTTGTAAAAATATCCTGAGCTGGATATGGAAAGGCTCTTTGCAGAAGTTGGTGCTTTCACTTCTGAGCCCCTCAGGGTGGGCTCGTCCCATGTTGTTCCTTGGACAGCCTACAGCTTTCCTCCTCTGTCCTTCCCGAAGGAAAAATCCGCTGCACCTCCACTTGGTGACTGACGCCGTGGCCAGGAACATCCTGGAGACACTCTTCCACACGTGGATGGTCCCGGCTCTCCGGGTCAGCTTCTATGATGCTGATGAGCTCAAGGCAGGAGCCCTGGCCCTTTTGTATTCCTTTCAGCCATCCCAGCCCTCTCCCTCCTCCCAGGGTTTAGGGGGCAGAGGAGGGACAGGTTAGAGCTGCCAGGACCCCCAGGCCCATCATACTTACTGAAGTTCAAACCCCTCGCCCCTCTGGAGCTCACCCCTCTGCTGGGCTCATGCCTTGTCCTTCCCATCCACAGACCCAGATCTCCTGGATCCCCAACAAGCACTACTCTGGCCTCTATGGGCTAATGAAGCTAGTGCTGCCTGGGGCCCTGCCCCCTGACCTGGCCCGGGTCATTGTCCTGGACACAGATGTCACCTTTGCCTCTGACATTGCGGAACTCTGGGCACTCTTTGCTGACTTTTCTGGTGAGAGGCCTGGGACCCCACCCCATCCCACCCAGCCCCACTCCCTGGCCTGTCCAGGCCCCCCTGTTGTCTAGCCCTGAGCCAAGGTCCTGTGGCCGCCTCAGGCAGCTCACGCATGCCCTCCCTCCCAGACAAGCAGGTGATCGGTCTTGTGGAGAACCAGAGCGACTGGTACCTGGGCAACCTCTGGAGGAACCATAGGCCCTGGCCTGCCTTGGGCCGGGGATTTAACACAGGTGGGGATAGTGGCGGGGGGAAGCAGGAAGGGTGGCCCCAGGCACTGGGCAGCGGGCAGAATGCTGGGAATCCCCCTAGGAAGCTTAGTGCTATGGAAAGAACACTGGGAGAAGAGCCCGTTCCACCTTGGCTGTTGTGCCGGATGGCGTTGGCCAAATCACTTGGTCCCTCTGAGCCTCAAGTTCTCTCACCTGTTAAACAGGGGTGATTTTACCAGCCCTGGGGGTACCAGGTGCAAGAAGGTGGCCATAGAGATGTTCTGTAAGCTGTGCGCCTCCCCTTCACTCCCAAGAGGATTGACTGCAGTCAAATAATACCAATAAGTCAAAAATCAAAAAATAAACCTTATGACCCCTGGTTCCAGGAGCTGGGTCACCCCAGGTGGGCATGACAGCCTCTCCCCATGGGCAGGTGTGATTCTCCTGCAGCTGGACCGGCTCCGGCAGGCTGGCTGGGAGCAGATGTGGAAGCTGACGGCTATGAGGGAGCTCCTCACCCTGCCTGCCACCTCTCTGGCTGACCAGGTCTGGGGGAGCCTTTGAAAGGAGAGGTGGGGCCGGCCGGGGGCCAAGGAGTGATGGCTGTCTGTGTCCAGGACATCTTCAATGCTGTAATCAAGGAGCACCCAGGGCTGGTGCAGACCCTGCCCTGTGTCTGGAATGTGCAGCTGTCGGACCACACACTGGCTGAGCGCTGCTATTTGGAGGCATCTGACATCAAGGTGAGTGGGGCAGCGGGCTGGTGCTGGTGCAGGGCCAAGGATGGGGACTCCTGCTGCCGGCTCCCATTCCCCCACCAACACTCTCCTGGGCCCCAGGTGATCCACTGGAACTCACCAAAGAAGCTGCGTGTGAAGAATAAGCATGCAGGATTCTTCCGAAACCTCTACCTGACCTTCCTGGAGTATGATGGGAACCTGTTGCGGAGAGAGCTCTTTGGGTGCCCCAGCCCACCCCCAACTGAGGCCAAGCAGGTGAGGAGCGCCTTCCCCTGCCGTGGGGAGGCTCTGCCCCTCCCTCGGGTGGGACCCGGCCTTGTCTGGACTTGTCTTCCTGCTCCAGCCCCGCCCCTCCTCTCCCCTGGCCCCCTCAGTTGCAGCAGGCCCTGGCACAACTCGACGAGGAAGATCCGTGCTCTGGGTTCCGGCAGCAGCAGCTCAGTGTATGCCGTGTGCACATCACCTTCCTGCCCCATGAGCCACCCCCCCCCAGGCCCAGTGATGTCACCCTAGTGGCCCAGCTCTCCACGGACCGGTGAGGGTACTGAGGGCAGCCCCAAGGAGCATGGCCCGGGCTGGGACTGGGAATTTCTGAGAAGAGGGCTTCATTTGGTAGAAGAGCTCGCACTGTCTAATGCGTGAGGAGTTCCTGAAGTTGGAGACACTGGGTATGGTGGAAAGAACTTGGGCTTTGGGAGTCATTCAGGCATCTGGAACTGCTCTTCATAGTTGTGGGACCATGGGCAGGCCTTAATCTCCGTGGCCCTCGGTTTTCTTATCTGTCAAATGAGGGAGGAGCCAGCTGGTTGTGAAGGTTAAGAAAGACCCGCTCAAAAAGTGCTTGGAAGGAGCTAAGTCACTTACTGGGGTGCCCACAGCAGCTCACCTGGGGAGGCATTCCGGCCCTCCCCGGGCTGACCACCCCCCTCACCCCAGGCTGCAGGTGCTGGAAACCCTGTGCGGGCACTGGCCGGGCCCCATGAGCCTGGCCTTGTACCTGACAGATGCAGAGGCCTGGCAGTTCCTGCGTCTCGTCGAGGCCTCGGTGGTGCTCTCTGCCCGGCAGGATGTGGCCTACCATGTGGTGTACCGCGAGGGCCCCCTCTACCCTATCAACCAGCTTCGCAACGTGGCCTTGGCCCAGGTCCTCACGCCGTATGTCTTCCTCAGTGACATTGACTTCCTGCCTGCACACTCCCTCTACGACTACCTCAGGTGGGCCTGGGGGAGAGGGACGGTGTGTGGGGGCGTGGCGGGGCCGCAGGCACCTGCAGGACCCGACGCAGCGTCCCAGCTCCTTTCTGGGCCTCAATGTCCTCTCTGAAATGGGGTTCGTATTTGGGCAGGAGGGCCACATTGTCTCTCTGGGCTGCCACAGGAGAGCAGGGAGGCTGGGACCTCTTCCCATAGCGGCTACAGCTTGTGTCTGTCTTCTACGGGGTGTCAGGGTGAGCTTGACTTGGAAAGTTATGCCACTAAGAAAGTAAGCAAATCACCAGGCCCAGAGCTGGAGACAGAGCCTTCCGTTTTCTCTCCTGCCCGTGGTGCACCTTCCTCAGGGCCTCCATCGAGCAGCTGGAGCTTCGCAGTGGGCGCAAGGCAGCCCTGGTTGTGCCAGCATTTGAGACCCTGCACTACCACTTCCGCTTCCCCAGTTCCAAGGTGGACCTGCTGGCCCTGCTGGACGCCGGTGCTCTCTACCCCTTCAGGTGGGGGAGGCCATGGCTCCCCTGTCGCCCCCGCCCCCAATGAACTCCCGGCTCAGCTGGGCTCCCTGCCCTGTCCTGCCCCACAGGCACCACGAATGGCCCCAGGGCCACGCACCCACAGACTATGCCCGCTGGCGGGAGGCTCAGGCCCCATACCGTGTGCAGTGGGCAGCCGACTATGAGCCCTACGTGGTGGTGCCGCGTGACTGTCCCCGCTATGACCCCCGATTCGTGGGCTTTGGCTGGAATAAAGCAGCCCACGTCGTGGAGCTGGATGCACAGGTGAGGGGTGCTGTGGCTCTCAGGGGCTATTGAATGAGCCTGCTCCCAGCCCCGGGGCCACGCTCTTCCCTCCGCCGGGCCATGACCCCCCCTCTGCCCCCGCCTCCACAGGAGTATGAGCTCCTGGTGCTGCCCGAGGCCTTCACCATCCACCTGCCACACACCCCAAGCCTCGACGTCTCTCGCTTCCGCTCCAGCCCGACCTATCGTGACTGCCTCCAGGCCCTCAAGGATGAGTTCCACCAGGACTTGTCCCGCCGCTACGGGGCTGCCGCCCTCAAATACCTCCCTGCCCTGCAGCAGCCCCAAGGCCCTGCCTGACCCTCGGCTGGGCCGTGCAGGTCACCCCTGCCCTTCGCCTTGGCTCTGGCGCACACTCCCCGAAGACACGAGCAACCTTGCCACCCTTCCCCCCCCCC